>JAPMOR010085133.1:75531-108690 GCA_026543865.1 Argiope aurantia
ACACACACACACACACACACACACACACACACACACACACACACACAAATGAGAATTAAATTTTAAAAAATCGGCTGTCTGGTACCTTCAGAAAAATTCCGATACTCTTTTATTTTGACACCTTTACCCTTGTGAAGTTTTCTTCCCCCTGAATTTGAAGAACACTTCATCGACCAGCAAATTTTATTTTCCATAAAAAAAAAAAGAAAAATTGTTCGTCACTTCGTATGGCAGTCAGTTTTTTGTAGAGAGTAATCGATTCTATCGTCTCGAATTTTCAGCACACGTTCTATTGCAGCTAACCATTATGTTTTCTTCTTTACATCTTTCAAAGATGAGATCAATGGGACGTACTTGAATTCGTTTATGTATTCAACAAAAAGATTCTCTTCTTTGGGACTTAAGAGCACCATCGCGCCATTACTTTATAATTAAAGCTATTTTTAAACACATCAATCTTTCTGCTTCAGATTTCGTTGACTTTAAGCACACTTAGATTTTTTTTATAATTATGGATCGATATGATCGTGTATTGATTGAAGGGCAGAAGATGTTATCAAAAATGTTTAGATAAAAATCGGCATATTTTTTCATCGTGTTTTTTTTTGAAATATTTAAAAAGAAATTAAAATAACCTAATTTTGGTATAAGATTAAAAAAAAATAAAAGTTAATGTAAAGATTATGTACACGCAAACTAAACCAAAACACGCAATTATGAAATTAAAATGGATATAATGTAGCCCTTGTGGACGAAGGAGTTAAATATTAGGTGCTTGCACGTATTTTAATCAGCGACATCTATTACTAAACATGTGTAGTATCTATATTAATGAGAATGGCTTTGGGTTTCACCAATTTACTACTACTTTATTGTTATCATTTTGAATGTTTTCCATTTAGTATTATTGAGTATAAAGATCCCAATCATGCGACACTCTAAACTGCATTTTCGACATTCATTGCTTTTTTTTGTTTGTTTGTTTGATTTGAAGAAATCTGCTGCCGAAGCCCATCAGACACTTTTAGAAACTTATGGTGATGCTGCTCCGGCATATCCCAATTGTCGGTTTTGGTTTCAAAGATGAAGGGTCAGTGACAAAGAACGGCCTGGGGGATCAAAAAATGTCGAAGACAATCAGTTCCAAGACTTATTGGACAAAATTGGAAAAAAGTTGTAGAAAATGATGGAAAATATTTTCATTGATACACTGGAGCGAAAAAAATCCCAACACCAAGAAGGACTTTGGCAGGCATGTTTATACATCTGAAAGATGACATCGATTCAAATTTCGCGCTTCCCGCATAGTGAAGTATGAAGTATCCCGCATTATGTAGTTGTGTAGTTCCGCATGTGTAGCGCCACTCAGAATTTACACATCAGGTTTGCCTTAAATGCGTGCTGTAAACTTCATGAACGTTATTTATCTTTGAAATCTGACGTATTGAGTTGATGTTAACCAAAAATACCTTTAAGAAGACGAAGAAGCTATTATCAATAGCTCTCCGAGTTTGAAAGAGGTCGTATAATAGGGCTACGAGAAGGTGGATTTTCTTCCCGCGATATTGCAGAAAGACTTGGCCGGAATGTATCCACTGTGAATGATTGTTGGGAGTAGTGGTCAAGGGATGGTACTGCCTCAAGAAGACCGGGTTCTGGGCGGCCAAGTGGCACTACTGAGAGGGAAGACCGCCATATTCGGCTATGGTACATCGTACTGCGTCTGCGGCAAAAGTTCGAGCTGCAGTTGTTACCATAGTAACAGAATGAACTGTTGGAAATCGGTTACTTCAAAGACAGCTACGAGCCAGACGCCCTGTAGGGTGCATTACACTCACTGCAAGCCGTTGCCGATTTCGACACCAGTGGTGTCAAGCCAGAGCTCATTGGAGGATGGAATGGATATTTGTTGTGTTTTCTGATAAAAGCATGTTCTGCTCTGGCGCCACTGATGGCCGTGTGTCTGCTCTTTCGCCACTGATGGCCGTCAGGAGAAGGCCAAGGGAATACTGCAATCAAACTATCTGCAACCTAGACACACTGGACCTACACCTGGAATCATGGTCTGGAGAGCAATTTCCTATGACAGCTGGAACACTCTCGTGGTTATCTCAAACACACTGACTGCAAATTTGTATGTAAGCCTGGTAATTCAACCTATTGAGCTGCCATTCATGAGCAGCATTCAAATAAGAGTTTTGCAACAGGATAACGCTTACCCTCATAATGCTGTTGTAATGAAACATGCTCTACACTGTGTCTACATGTTACCCTGGCCTACAAGATCACCAGATCTGTCTCCAATTGAGCACGTATGGGATATCAATGGACGGCAACTCCAGCATCATTCACAGCCAGCACTGACCGTCCCAGTATTGACAGAACAAATACAACAAGCATAGAATTCCATACCATAAAGTCGACATTCGACACCTGTATGACACAATGCATGAACTTTG
Organism: Argiope aurantia; assembly: GCA_026543865.1. Lineage (NCBI taxonomy): Eukaryota > Metazoa > Arthropoda > Arachnida > Araneae > Araneidae > Argiope > Argiope aurantia. The sequence continues at coordinate 77,991 of JAPMOR010085133.1, forward strand.
CAGGCTTGCATTCAAAATTCTGGAGGATATACTGGTTATTAATGCAACAACATTTCACATTTGAAATGCATTTTCTAGAGCTTAAATTAACCCGTGATCTTAAAAATTTAATCAATTAAACATGTTAACTAGACAAATACATTGTTCAAATTTCATTACTCTACAATATTTTTTTTCTTGCTGTTGGGATTTTTTTTCAGTCAGTGTATATATTGTATCAATTTTTCTCATTCAATGCCTTTTTAAAGTGAAAAAAATGATCAAAATATGTGCAAGTACCTAATAGTACTAAAAAGGGCAGAGGTAGGAGCAAGGTAATAAAAAATGTTACAGTTGATTCGTATGTATAAAGCAATCCATGTTAAACAGAAGGTGATTTTTTGTCTACAATGCAAAAACTACATGCTGTATCTCAAACAAAGTTGGTATATATATTGCCACATTGAAAAAAAATTGAACTCAATAATGGAACTTCAATGAAACAAATAATATAAATTATTTATTCAAAAATGATTAAACGCTAGCGGTAGTGGTCACCCCAATATTTTTTCGCATACTCTTTAATTAAGATGTTATCCCAAAGTAAACTTTGCAAGACAATGGCGTACAAAAATTAGGAAATATTAATCTTGGGTGTGAATTCAGCATTTTTTCTAAATCTATCGTGTCATCCTTAGCGAGGTTTTTGGCGATTAATCATTGATATGCTACCAATAGTTCCGAAAATCGATTTTGTGTATTAGACGCCGGTTTCTCGACCGGTCGAAACAAAGATTTGATACAAAATTGCATTTGTAGTCACAAAATCCCATACAATTTTTTATTGCGATTTTCAATTATCGAATTTACATGTTTCTATAAATACAAACCGACAGACGGACAACCTGAAGTTGGATTCGCCGAAAATTTTACTAAATCTACACTATAGCTGTCAAAGCTATATACCGAATCTTATATATCTAGCTCTCTTCGTTTCGTAGTTATCGGGTTAACTTTTATTCGAGAAGCGAAACAGATCAAGTCCTCCCGAACAGATTTTACCTATTTTTTTTATAGAAATCTGACAAATTGGTGTTAGGACTATGTATCAAATTTCAGCCATTTAGTTTAAAGCGCTTTTTATTTATCTTTGTCACAGACAGACAGACGGAGGGACATTTTCCAAAATTGTGTTTTTCTAATTCAAATGGGTCTAAAACGATGAGATCTGTCAAAATCTCGACTTCGAATTTTTTGCCGATTACTATATTTTCTCTATACTTCTTGTACGAGAAAGTAAAAACAGTTTTTGATCCTTTTCCATTCAGTTATTTGATGTGAAGTTTTTAACTATGATTTTCGTATTAATTGAGAACAATTTTATTTGGGATTTTTATTCATATAATTCACTTGTGGATTGTAATATGACTACAATCTACTTGGAGCATTATTGATGCTATAGAGAAGAAATAGTCAATAACAGAAAATACTACAGGAAGACTATCTAAGTAACAAGTTTTCATTAGAAAAATTGTCTGGGCAAACGCGATAGTGTGACGTATAGAATAAAAAAAAGAATTGGTGAGGATAACACGATTTAACTTCAATTTCCGCTATAGATAAAATAGGAATACAGGAAATTTGTCTAGCAAAACACTTTTGTAACAAATGAAAATAAAAAAATATTTGTTTTCGTAAAAATTACTTTTTATATAATATTTAGAAATAATTGTAACTACTCCTTTTTTTTGAAAACAAATACTTCTCATTTTATTCTGCACTTTTAGCATATATAGAAGAAAATTCAACGGTCCTAACGGCACTCAAGCGCTTAATGATAACAGTAATACCTTTTCCGCTAAATTTCGTATTCTATTTATAAAAAGTTTATTAAGTTAATTATAATCGGATGCTTCTTGGTGCAGTTGATATGGTCTAAAATAATCAGTTTTCGTCGGGTATTAGAGGTAACAGTGTAAACAGTCTGCAAAGGACAAGTTACCAGTAAAGATCTTGAAATGAAGCTCAAACAGCTCTATTGATAAGATTTGTTTTCGCGCACTACAGTTTTCCTGAAATAGAGTTTCTAAAAGTATGGCGCTGAGCGATGTAATATATAAGAATACCGTGGGACGAAAATATTGCTCTATAATAAGTTTTTTGAGAATATTCTATAAAAAAAAGAGTTGGATTCCACTTTATTTGTATTCCTCCGGGTATTAATGAAGAAAAATTAATAGATAATTGAAAATTCTAAAAGAATTCAAAATTAATTGGCCATATTACACTGTTGATATTAAGGTTTATTTTAGCATTGTAATATGTGTCTAGAATCAGTGTGTCTTATATATATAATATGTCAACATGTTTTAGCAGTTTCGTGGCCCAGTAGAAGAAAGGTTTGAAATTCTAATTTTGGTTTATTTCATTATTCGTTCAAGTTATGTTCAAGGAAGAAGCAATGAGATACACCAGTCTACATCGCAATACAAGAGCAGAAGAGAACAACATTTTCCCCCTCAGTGGTTTTACTATGAAATTTTGGTAGGGATTTCTTTGACACGTATAGTTTTAGGATACGGAAATTTAGGTATATTTAAAAGAATATGGTAAGCTTTAAAAATTTTTATCCCTTCTCTCAGAGCTAGAGAAATTGCTGAATTCATCAGTTTTCTAGAGCGTTCGTTAAAAGTAATTAAATAAAAAGTGGGAATTGGATCAGGTAATAAGAGACCATTTTAGAATAAAGTTAATATGGGTTAAATTAAGATAAAAAATTAGGAAATTAATCAAGATTTAAATTAGATTAAGAGATATCATTGCATATATACATATAATAAAATTAAATTTCTGTTTATTTGTTTGAACTTTAAACAATCCCCTAAAACTTATTAGATTAAAAATAAATTTGGAGCATATGTTTCTTACTATCTGCAAAGACTAACCACTTGCGGTGGAAAGATGCGCTACGCACGTCGAGATGCTTTTCGCACATCGACAGTAAACATCACGCACATCGAAAATCACCAACGACGTGCTACACACGTCAGCAGGCAACTGTCACAGAAGTAAAAATAGTGTTCCTAATCCGACGACTTGTTTGTCATTGCACAATTTATAGCAGCGAATTTCTGGCTTGAAAATTAATTTATTTAGACAATTTCCGATTTCTACAAGATATCATATACTTTCTGTGGCCTCGCTACGATTTACAGTGGATTGTTTTAGTACGCGCACCGGTAGAATTTTTACCACTGTAAGTAGTTAATGTGGAATTTAAAAGTTACTATGCCCGATAAAAGGAAATGATAAAACTATTTTATTCTTTTCCGTTATAACTGACGAACAAGACATCGTAAAATAAATATTTGACGCCATCTTAAAATTAAAACAAAACAGTTTTTAATGATATAGTTTTATTTCCACAGACTTATTTCACTAATTTTAATTAACTTATCAAAATAGTTTACACAGTTTATAGCAATTCAGCCTTTTAGGACGATACGCTCAACCTATTATGCTTCGAAATCACATCCATTATTACTCAAGGGTTTTTGTATTAGTGCTAAGTAGTTTTCTTTGGAAATTCGTATCATAGGCACTTTTTAATAAAGTGATAGTAGTAACTTACCTCTAAGCATTGTCTTTTAAGATAGTTGTAACTTCTTTTATCCTTAGTTTACTTTTATGCTATATTTTCACTACTTCAAAATTTCGAAGCTCTTACTTGACATTTCATATGTTTTTTTTTTAATGATTACTTTTTTAACTGGGGTAAAATTTTCTTCACTTATTAAGGTTGTCTGTTATTAATAAATTATTATATATTTTATTTTTTAAGCTTCTTAGTTTATATTTTTAGGGGTAGGCTTCTTAAGCTTTTATTTTTTAATCTTCTTAGAATTTCAAAAAAAGTATTTTTGAAATTTCTAAGTTGAAATTTTCTATTAGATTTAAATTTTCTTTCAGAGTTTTAGCCTCTTTTTTTAATCTCGCAATTTTTAGGAATTCGTGCGCTTTTTTCCCTTCTTATCCTTTACAGATACATCATCAGAGCTCAAAATTTAAATATTGGAGTTTCAAGTTTCGATTAAATGTTTGAATAAATAAAAATAAATTATATAGGCGTGAATACGGATAACAAAATTTGTACGAAATAAAGAAAAAAAAATTACCCCCCCCCAAAAAAAAACCCCAACAACCTTTGAACTAAAAATATTTTCCAGGATTTTGATATTCCAGTGAGTGTATATTGAATTTTACTGAAAATGATTTACTTGTACATTATTTAAATTTAGTAGTTACTGAAATTCTGTTTTCAGTATTAATTGATACTAAGAAGTACGCATGAATGATCAAGTTTTAAATCTAGAAATTATTAAGTATTTATAATAAAGAACTTTTTATGTTGTTTACACGAACGTTTTTATCTCTTTAAAGTATTAATCTCTTTGGGTAAAACTCAATCTTTTAAATTAACTAGTATCAACGTGAAATTTCATATTTTTACCTTAAGTAGTTTTATTTTACCAAAATCTAAAATGGAAGCTCCAAACAATCTTTACATATATGTATCAAACGATAAGACTAAGAATATTTTTTCGAGATTTTTTTAAGAATTAAGAATCGGTTTTAGGGTACAAATTAATTAAATATTATTATTAATTAAACTTACAGTGAAAGAATTTATGGAGATTCCTTCTTAACCAGACACACGAATACATTTTTACTCTTTTCCTATGCAAAAGACTAAATTAAATAGCAAAACTTCCATCCACTCACCCCTCTGACAGACTTGCATATTAATATACAAGATGATGAAAATCTAATAATCAGTCCATTGCATTTGGAAAAGGAATCAAAATAATAGGAATTCTTAAAGGAGTGTGAATAAATTACAAATACTTTGCCTCTGAATATATAACAGAGATGGGGTTAGGTGAATAATGAAGAGACCAAATCTTGAAGATAAATAGACTGATCGCTGATATCAGCGAGAAGGTCAGTGGGGTCCGCGGTCGCCTGACAGGTCTCGCCTTCGGAACCAGACTTCACCAATAAGTTCTCAGCTTCGGAACCAGAGGGTTTCAGGTTCTAGACCCGATTCCACTGAAGAACCGTCATGTAAGCGGGTCTGGTGCCCGTTAAATCCGTCCTGACCAAACGTCCTCCCGCTGGTGTGGTGTGGAAGTTTGGAGGGGTGGGGGTGCCAGCTCAGGTGTCTTACTCGTCATCTGATTGCGGTTCAAAATTAAGAGGTCCGTCCCCAAATAGCCCTCGTTTTGTTTTAAAATGGGACTTTAATATATAACTAAACTAAATGCTGATATCAGCATGAGGAGGGGATGAAGCATTTTAGCATATTTTGTGCATAATCAAATGAAGATAACCGTTTGTTTATTTTAAATACTTTCTTCTTCAAAAACTGGATCTAAAATTTGTGATTCTCTGTTGTAATTTGTTGCACACCAAATTTTAATTATTTAAATCTGTTGCATTTGTGAATAATCACTTTCCCATGCACACGAATATGTAGGCCAGTAATTCTCTCTTGATAGATTTGGTTCAAAATTTAATACAGATCTAAAATTCGGATTTTAAATCCGTATCAAAGTTTTACGGATTCCTATTCCGTTCATATCGCTTTATGCATTTGAGTTATCGAGTTCATTTTGATATGGAGAGAATTTTTTTTTCTAAATTTTGGTGAACATTTGTAAATTTGGTACTAAGATGACATATCAAATTTAGAATACTCTTTCTATAGATTAAATACTATCTCTCTGTTTAAACGTAACAAAAAAGGCTAACAATTCTTTGATTTCTTTGGGTGACGTTTGTTATTGTTAGGCCTCCATCAATATCCTATGATCATCAAAACCTTTCCATTATTGATGCACCGTGAAATTCATGCCAGATCAACGTTTCTATGTTAAATCTACAGATTGGCACTTTTTATGAGACTTATTCCCCATCACTCGCGTCTCGCGAGTTTAAATTTTATTTTATATTAACAATCATTGTCCGAGGCAGTGTATTATTTTTCTATGATTCAATTTTTTGTCTATGTTGTTTGAATTTTGTAGGCAGTTGGAAATATCTTTCTTCGTTCTAGCTATTTTTATGATGCTTACGATAATAATGATTAAAAATAGCTGGATTATATATTTTTCAAGTGTTACTGAAGTTTTCTTAAAAATGAACAATATTTTAAGCTTTAAATATTTGTAATCTTTTTTTATCCAACAATTTACATTCATGCAGCAGACATAGGCCTAGTAACAAAATGCAATTGTAAGATATATATAATATTAACAAAACACACTGATACCAAAAAACATAAGTAAAACTGATGTGGGAATAAATTCTCAAATTCTTCTAGCCACATAGATAAGAAGCAAAATGCAGACCTGAACCATTTATTACTATGTTACTTCAGTATAATAAATCTCTTATGCTTTACCTTCATCTTATTACATAGCTATTGACATCAATAAATCAATATTTCCTTTGGAAGTCTATCTACTAGATGAGGTACAATCATATTTATTTTATATATGAACTGGCACTATGTAAAGTAATAAATAATGTAATAATGCGTAATGTTATACTCTAAATTGTTATCTGTAATTTTCTCTACGCAGCTAGTCTTAGAATAAGGAAAATATATTTGCAGACATTTTTAACGGGTAATATAAAGATACTAAGCCAATGATTCCGATTTTGGCGACTATTTGAAGACTTGGAAATAAATTAGGTGGCTATGGAGGTAAAAATCGCTACTTAATATACAAGAATTATGGCTATATTTCTTTTAGGAAATTAGATCCAGAGATTCTTCTTGAAAATTCCATGCACTGCTAAAATGTCTACATAAACTTGGAAACATTTGAAGAAAAAGAATAAGTGAATTTCCCCCCTGGAGCTGATCACGGAGTGATCTCTCTATTTGTGCCCTCTAAGTACCACTTCTGTTTTGCAATCAACGATTTTCTATCTGCCTTCCTTGTGAATTTCTACAAGTGCTGTCTTTTGTCTACACTATGCCTTTGTTACAGATAAAGAACAGCACTATAATAAGCCTAACGTGAGGAGCTTGTTCTCTTCCAGTGCTTCCTGTTTATCAGAATATTCCCATCTTCAATTATCGAACGTGCTGGACTTTTTTTTATCATACAATCGTATATTGGACATTTTTTTAAAGGATTCATTTTCCAGTATTCATTCTCCAGTGCTTTTTTTAAATATTTCTATTCATTTGACTGCCTAAATTTTTCATTGGGCTCATTCATTTCTTTATTATAGATAGAATTATCCTTCGATAGGTTGGAAACAATGGTTAGAAAGTAAAAAGTTGCTCAATTGAAACTAAGAATATTTGTTATAAACATCTACTTTTAAATTTTAACAACGACATATTTTGTAGTTTCTACAATACAATTACAAATTCTTGAAAAAAGCTTCAAGATTAATCATGCACTTGGATTTCGCATTATAATGTTATCATATGAAATAAATTTTAGCTTCCATAACAGCCAAATAATTAATATTTCCTTTGCGGCCACCTGTTATAAGATTTCTCGCATCGACATCAGATAATGAAACATTACAACTCAATTTCGACGTGAATATACATCTGGTAGATGTTGAGCTTTTGCTTACACTCCAAAGAATTTTTTCTGTTTGTGCAGAGTAGATGATTGAAAAGAATATGTCAACTCTGATACTGTCTTCAACTTTCGATCATGGCTCAAAACTAGAATATACACCCAATAACACGCGTCATTCTTTTTGGTATGCAACACAACTCCGCTTGCTTTTCCAATCCACTTAAATCTTTGTCATTTTGAAATTGCTACTACATGGATTTTTTTAAATAAATTAATGTAACTGCAGGGGAAAAAAGTACTGCATGTAATAAAAGTAAACATTGTTCAGTTAATACCAAAATAAACAGTCATTTGAGCTATTACAGTGGATTTTCATATAGCAAGTTGTTCTATTACGTTTATTCACATAACGCGTAAAACAATGATTAGTTTCTCATAGCACAATAAGCAGTATCGTTTTATGCGTAAGATAAACTTGACATTTTTATAGTTTTTTATATTTTAGTTTTTCATATATGAGAATATACTACTGTGATAAAAAAATACCCGAAATACTAAATTTGAAATATATCTGTAAGAGATAACGACTATAAACTTTTATTAAACAATTTTACGACTTCTGTAAACATCTTGCGACAGTCAGGAATCTATTTGATTTTATCGTCTGAAAATATACTCGTTTTTAATAAGATACAAATATGTCGTTTTTTTCTAAATGGCGAATGTAATTAAATATATATATATACATATAATATATTAAAATTTGTTTGCATAAAGAAATTTTTGCGACAAAAATATTTGAAATATTGACAAAAAAAACACTTTAAAGACAATTGCTTATTAGAAACAAGAATATTTAAGTGAATAAGTTATGTACATAAAGAGGATTATTTGCTAAAGATGAATAATTTTTGGAAAGACCATTCATTTCGAATAATCATCAACTTATGAATCAGATCACAACATTTATGCTTAATGATTATAAATTAATAATTAGAGGTTATATTAAATAAGTCTCTGTACAGGAATGGTCGGAAACAATAAAAATTGTGGAGGAATACCTAATAGTCAATGTACACGATAATGCGTTTTCTCACAAAATTCAAAGCATTCGAGGATTTTTACAAAAAACATCAAATACGTCCCCGAAAGTCCTGTATTCGTCTAATATGATATAGGGTGACTTTTCTTTTTTCCATCGTTGAATCTGCCCATTCATGGACATTTTTCAGAGTCATTAATTTGATGAAAGTGAATTTGCTACGGACTCTGAAAAAGTTTCGCGAAAATGACTTTAAGGCACGTTTTGATTATTGGTAAAACGTTGGCAGACATGCACTGCAGTTGCTTGAAGGAGATGAATATATTTTGATACGTTTTATGTCTCCATTCCGGGTTCTTATTGATGAAAGTAATAAAAGAAGAAAATCAAATAATTTGTCGTTAATAGTAATCATCCAAAACATCGAAATTGAGATTTTAACGAATCTTAGCATTTCATACCACCTTGAATCTGAAAACTTCCTTTATATTAATTATGCATGTGCTTCTGTAAACGCAAAAACTGAAAAAAAAATCTGCCAAATCGATGAAATTTGCTATGTTGTCTTACTATCTAATTTGAAGATTTTTATTCAAATTTTGAATGAAATCTTTTCAGAAATATGTCTGTTAGAGTACAAGTGAACAGCATAGTTACGAAACCTGAAGAGTTGGACAGATAACACTCGGTGAAAAGATTTAAAATCTAAAGTGCAGTCTTTAACAAATTTTGAAGTAATTTTTTTTAAAAAAAAACGACCGTCTATCAATTTGCACTTTCATAACATATAATGATGATTCAGAAAAGCAATGACTTAGATAAATGAAATTCGGTATGTGATGTTTTTATTAAAATTGTAATTATGTACAAAATTTTCAATTAATGTAGTTCGACAAAACGCGTCTAAAATCCATATTAGTTTTTTTATTTACTATATTATTTTATTATATTTTTATATATCAATTAATATTTTTTATATTTTTATTTTTTACTATTTTTTAAAATTTTATTTACTATTTATTGAGGAGCAACTAACTCTCATGTGAGGAATATAAATCTGCAATGTACACGGCTTAGTCTAAAGTTCGCAATTTAGGTTGGGGGTGGGGGAGGGGGCGTATAGCATCTTTATTGGATAATATGCGATAAAATTTCCAGAAACCATTCTCACTTGTTTGGTTTGAAAAGAAATTGTATGAATTTAAAGGCTGTTTATATATAAACTGTAAAAATTGCAATACCTCAGATGTAAAATGCGCAACTTCAAATTAGATAGATATTTGAAACTGTATAGATTTGTCAGATAACGTTTATCCTCTTTAACATGATTTTTTTTTTATTACGCGAAATGTATAAACCCGTGTTGTTCTATTGTTCACAATACTATAAAATTGCTGTTCGGAAAGAAAAACAACAACAGATTCACTAGTTTTTTTTTATCCAAGGGCATCCCATAATCCTACACTAAAACTCTAAATAAATCCCGAATTTTCCCTTTCTTGGCTTTAAAAATTCAAGGATAGAAACTTTAAGAAACAAATAATAATAAAACATTTAGAAACTTTTTTCTCAAGAAAAGAGTAGTTTTGACTTAAAGGCAACATTTCAAATTTCAATAAAGATATTTTTTAGCTATTTTTACACAATGGCTTTGGTAATAAATTTAGCTTCCAGTCACATTTTATTTACTTTATGGTTTAGGTATTAGAAACAAGATACTTTTTTTTGCGAATTATTCCTTTTTTTTCCATTCCAGATTAGGATATTAATCTTCACGTTGTCTCAAGGGTAAACAAATCTTTTATATCGCCTCGAGCGCTTCGTTATACATCGTTTCACGAAATAAAGCCGCCTTATCTATATTTTAAGAAGAAAATGCTTTGTTTCAAAAACAACATAATAAAGCACTAAAAATAGACTTCTTTCCACTTTTTCTTAAATTTTACATCTGAGTTTTCAAAAGCAATTATTTTGTATGTACGTTAAAGGTAAATAAAGGCATATTTTGTTTTTGACATGAAATACTATAAGGAGAAATGGGAGTAGTGATCAGTTTTCTCCAACAATAAGTCCTGTCTTAGAAATATATTATCACTAAAATCTTTTCAACTTTTCTATAATTATCTAGTTTTTTGAATTAATAAAATTTTTGATAAGAAAATTCAAAGGGTAACCTAAACTCTTATGTATCTTCACATTTTTGATTCGAACAATAATGAATTTTCGACTAAATAAACTGGCAGAGGCCACAGGCAGATAAATTAAAAACATGTTATTAATCTATGTGTCAAAGAAATAAAAAAATGAATTTAATGAATTATAAAAATATTAGAACAACAATAATCTATACTTATAATAAAGCTCAATGTGTGTGTGTGTGTGTGTGTTGGCGCTCTACAGGCCAGACCATTCAACCTACAGCTACCAAATTTGGCACGTGTATACCTTGGAGGTCGGGAATGTGCACCTGGGGGTTAATTTTTCAAATTTTTAACTAGAATTTTATTTATTTAAAAATTAAGCGAAATTTTGACGTGTTTCTGCTATAACTGCCGAAAATATTACCGCACAAAAAAGATTTTTACATGAAGTTAAAGATAAAAAATTTATCTTTTAAATGATACTACTGTTTTAATCTTAAAATTAAATTTCTATTTTTAATGAATTTTTAAATAAATATTTTAACTATGTTTTTCAATAATTTTTTTCGTCAAAAATAAAAATGAGGATTAAGCACGTTTCGCATTCATGAGAAAAAAATAGCTTTTTTTAAAGTGTTGCCATCACATTGATTAAAGCTCTAACTGAAAATAAATTAAATCTTTTTGGAAATAAAATCTGCAAAAATATAATTTTCGTCACATGTCTGTAGGAAATGAAACAAATATGAAATATTATTTTTTCTAAAAAATAAATTCAAGAAAAATTATTTTATGATTTTTTACACTCTCTATATTATTAATCCAATAAATCAGTTTTATTTTAAAGCAAGTTTGTTTAATATGAACAGGATATACATTCAAATCTGGGCCACACAGCTGATTTGTAAACCTTTAGTAAGACACAGATCTGTTGCAACATAAATCGTAAATATTTTATTTAAAAGTAGCAAACGATTATTTTAATAATTATAAATTTTATTTTGTAAATAGTTGTGAAATTCAGATTGGCAACAGTGATATTTTTGGAACTTTTAATTTGTTGTTTAAAAACGATGCTAGAGTTTTGAATGAAAATAAGTTGATGTAAATTTGATAATATTATCTACGATGTAATAAGATTTAGTTTCATAATAAGTTTGTCTGCATTCTACTTTTGTTGACGCACGAACACAAGAGATATACTAAATGGTTTAAATAGAAAATGATTATATTTTACTTAATTCAATAAATGCTCTAATAAATAACGAATTTTTGATTTTACATAAAGCTTCTGCTGTGGAAATCACGAATAACAAAATGTTCTTGAAACACTAATATTTTAAATAAAAAGAGTTAATTTCCAATCAACTAAATCGATCACTTAAACTGACTGATTTATGAAAATTTGAATATCACTATTCAATAAAAAAAAAGGATAATTTTAGATTTTCCATCGATCGTTTCAAAGAAAATACGCCAATCAGATCGCAGGTTTCTCAAGATTAATTGGCCTAAGATTATGAAAATGTTGAGTTTTTCTAAATTTTTAACATTCAAAACTTCATAAATTAGTCTTAGTTGATTGTGGAAAATAGAAACATTCATTCATTTATTTAAAATTTGGCGTGTCTATAATATTTCTCAGAATAGGATACCTTACTGCATTAAATTTAAATTTCATAATTTTTGAAATATATTTATAATACGGAACAAAATATTATTATTGATTTCATTTCAATCCTTTTTAAAGCAAAACTAAAAACTGAATTTTATGCTAAATCTGAGAAATTTTTTTTGAATTATTCTTTGAGATATTACATAAATTATCAAAAATATTTTGCAGTCCACATAAGACTTAAATACCGAGATATTCTGTTTGCAATACTCATATTCAATAATAATAGTAATAAATAAATAGCAATAAAGATGATAAATAAAATAAAACGCTTGATTTTATTAAAAAATATCTTTATATTAATTGCAATTTCATAATTTTCACTTTAAATTAAAGTTGACGTTTTACCGGAAATGACAACAAATTAGCAAAATTTATAGAGTAAATTGAACGAAACGATCTAAACAAAAGTATAAGTTTGGTATGACTATCAAAATTTGAAGATTAAAAATGTTTTGTTTGAGAATCTATTAAGAGACCAGTTACTTAAAATATTTAATTGAAAATTGTACCGAGCGGTAATACTGGCGAACCGGCTGGTCGCCAAAGGCGGCTAGTATTATATAAAGTCACAGAATCAGTAATATCTCGTAAAAAAAAGGTACAAAGGGGCAGCCAATCGGCAAGGCTTTCATTTGTATTCAGGTGATTCATGTGAAAAGGTTTCTGAAGGGATTGTGGTCACATGACGGGATTTAAAAGACTTTGAACGCGAGGTGGTAGTTGGATATAGAAGCATGGGACATTCCATTTCGGAAATCGTTAGAAATTAGAGAGTGTGCCGAGAATACCTAATTTCAGGCATAATCTTCCACCGTGGGCTATGTTGTCCACTTAATGATCGAGACCAGCACGACCGCTTGCACTTAATGGTCAAGACCAGGGATGTGTGCGTAGAATTGTCAGTGTTAACAGACAAGCAATACTGCTTTCAAATAACCGGAAAAATCAATGTGGGACGTACGAGGGACGTGTCCGTTCGGAGAAACTCGGCGAAATGTTGTTTTAATGGGCTATGGCAGTAGAATACCGATTCGAGTGTTTTTACTAACATCACCTGGATTTACTAATAGCCTATCCTGGATTTGAGACCATATAGGTATTAAGACGGTCGAACAGACAGACCTCCTTTTCGGCCATTATTCAAAAATGAAGAGAATTCTACACATTTAGTTTTATGTTCATATACCAAATTTCATCCACTCAGCTAAAAGCAGTTTTAATTTATCATTCTCAGGGAGAAGCAGACATAATGCCAAAAATTTGTTTTTCGAACTCGAGAGGTCTGGAATGTGGAAATGCCTCATAATATCGAGCTCAAAGTTTTTGATCTTTAAAATATTTTGTCTTTGTATACACAAAAAATTAAAATAGCAACAAGTTATTGGATGAACTTCAGTTTGTGATCTTAATATAAAATTTTTTGAGTCAGTCTATAGTGAAAATAAAATCCAAAATGCATACATCATTTTGTTCTTATATGACAAGACTATGTACAGAGCAGTATTATATATACTTTTAAGGGCAAAGCACATGTTAAATACAAACTTTTTTGGATGCTAGCAATTGATAAAAAATATCTTTAAGCCAGGAACTTTTTCTCTTCATCAAGTTCATATATGAAAATTAAAGAATCTAATCTCTTGAGAAAATTAATAACGCGAGAAGAAAATCCAGAATATCCACTGAAATCCTCCTACCATACACTAACGCGACACCACAAACATGGTATCTATGTATGGTAAAGTGACAATGTGCTACGCAATGAAATCGATAATAGGGCCGCTGGTGAGAAACGATCTTGGTACACGTATGAGGAAAAATATTAATTTCAAAATTGTAGATGTCTTTGATTTAGTGGGGCCGTGGTGGCAAGGCCTCTTCTGCGGAACCGGGGGACTTCAGTTCGAGAACAGATTCTACCGAAGAACAGTCGTATAAGTGAGTCTGGTGCACGTTAAATATTTAGGTTCCAAACATGCGGAAGTTTAGAGAGGGGGTGACAGATCAGGTGTCATCCTCGTCATTTGACCATGGTTCAAAATTATGAGGTCCGTCCCAAAATAGCTTTAGTGTTGCTTTAAAAATGGATGTTGATATAACTAAATGAAACGACTTCGATGTAGTATTAAAAACTGCTTGAGGCTAATAATGCTAATAAAAAATAATAATAAATCATTCAAAACTCGCCTTTGTTTGATGTTTTTTCTAATACTGTTTTGCAGAAAAGAGTTAGAAATAAATCAGAGAAATTGGTTACCAACACATATATTTATTTTCAGTATTCGAAATGCTCTAAGCCACAATATTATTTATTATACAGAAGATGCACTTTTTCTTTCGTTGCCATAATTTGTTACGTCATAGGTTTCGAAAACCACGTTCAAAGAAATGCCCGTTTTGAACGGTTTCTTTTTATCATTATTCTGTTCAAGGAGTCTTTTTGTATTAAAACGAAAACTCTTAACAATTTTGCAGCTGTTTTTTTTTTGTTTTTTGTTTTTTTTTCCAAATATATTGTACAGTTTTCCAGATAGAAATGCTGTCTTCACTATTTGCTGCCAGGTGGCGCTGTTACAGATTTCACCGTGTAGTGCATGGTCACTCACCTAAACATAGATACAATTTTTGTGGCAATAGTTATCGCCATTTTCATGTTAATATGGGGAGGAAAATTTTTAAGGTCACCTTTTATATTCATCATTATTTTTCTTGTGGATAAAAGAAGATGTATGGTTTAGTTCCTGAATAAAGTCTCGAGTTGAGATTAGTCTGCTTTATCTTTGACTTTAATTAACACATAGTTTATCTACGCTAACTTCATCTACACGATAATATCAATGAGGTTCACAAAATAACTAGGCAAAAATAATTTCAAATACTTTTCTTTTAATGGCACGATGGAATGGCTAAAATGGTAACTTCCATCTCTGACTGACTTACTGTGGCATAACATCTATACTTTCGTAATATTTACTAATTAAAAATGTTCACAGATATCGAAAAAATGAACTAAATTTATTTCTTGATTTCCATAAAAGCTGCCTTCACTAATTGTACTGCTTATTGATTTAATCGTTCATTTTATTACATAGAATTAAGATTAGAAGAAATAATCTGCAATATTTCGTTTTTTCTCACCATAAATATAATAATATTTCTTTTTATTTTATCACAGAATCCCATTTAATTCTGTACTTTTTACTTTACCGCATACAAAGTATTACATTCTCATATCAAAAATTTCGAAATCGATATTTTGTCGAATCTCTGTCTCAGATCTTCCTGAGTACGAAAAACGAAATTTTAGAATTACGCCTGTTCTGTCAGTGAACACGATAACTCAGAAACGCTTTGAGCTAGACGGATGGAATTTGGTATACGAAATACATTTAGAGGAAGTTTGTCTGTCCGGTTATCTAAATATAAGGTAATATTATAGCTACAAAACGAAAGAACGGATAAAATTTGGTACAACGGTTTCAATTTAAACCGTAGTTACGAATCAAATTTAGAACAAAATCTGTCAAAGGGTTGACGGATTTTGTCTGTACTTGTACACTATGTCAATGCGATAATTCAAATATGTTAAAATTTAATTTGCCATTTTTGGAACTCTATTTGCCATTTCGTCACCAATTTAAGTACCATTTGGTGCTAAAATACATATTCAATTTCCTATTAATTGTATTCTGTAACTACAGTTCCTCAATGGCATGCAGGACATAAGTATAATAGTACATAAAGTATTTATTAGAGGGGCATTCAAAAGTAGAAACTGCACTTTTCTAGTACAGTCTGAATATAATTTTGGGATGACCTACTTCCACTGGTTTAGTAACTGGCAAAAAAGTAATCTGAAATTTTTAAAATGGGATACATGTATAATACAGTCAAAGCAATATATATTGATCCAGAGTTTTTAGTCGACAACATAACATAAAAAAATTCATTGTTTCTAGAACTAACTGTTTTTCCAGAATAAATAAATTGTACTGTCTTTTGCGAGTATAGATCAAAATAAAACTTTACAATTCTTCTTGCATCGTGTTTTTAAACTGTAATTACCACAGCATAATAAAATTTCTTGTATGCACCAAAAGTTTAGTTCTGAGTAATAATAATAATTGAATTTGCGGAAACCTTGAAGTGTAATCCTTTTCGTAACGAGCAACACCACCAGGTCATTAATTCACTTCGTATGTTTAGGGTGTGGTCGTTCCTCTTCGAGTTAATGATGCCAGCGGCGACAATGGACTGATGATGTCAATTAAGTCCGCAGGAAAAAGATAGGCTTAGCGAATTCATTAAAAGATGACATTTTCGAGTCACTTATTGTTTTGGATCTTATCAGGGAAATTAGGTCACTTTAGAGGCTAAACTTTAGGATGAATTGTAATGTCTTTAGAGGCAGAATTAATGCGGTGTAGCCTTTTATTAATCGAAAACCTATCTTTTGATCATTAGGATAAACAAATAATCACTGACTCATAGTTTACAGATTATTTAAAATGGAATTACTAAATTATATTCTGCTGTTGAAGGAAAAAAGCAGAAAATTTCGAATTGTTGCATAATTTTAAATTATTTTTTTTTAATTTGTCAAAAGAAACTTTCAGTTAATTCTTGCAATCGATAGATATTTTAAATGATTAACTGCAGTAATGATACATAATGTATCTGCTGAAATGGAAAATTAATTGCAAAACTACGTCCCTAAATTTCTCAGACATCTCTACACTAATAGAGAAGAATGTATTAATCATAGAAAACTCAATCAGATGAAAATGAATGAAAAAAGAAAATCTATAAAATTTTTAGAAAGGTGATGTATATTTATTTTAATAAAAGTAGTCCGTTGTATGGCTGGAGTGAAAAGTTCAAGGATCTATGTAACGGATACAAATGCTTTAATACACGAAAAACACATATAAGTGGCAAAAAAACTAACGAAATTCGAAAAAGTACACAAAATAACATTAACAGAAACCAAAAATAAGTTATCAAACATAACACTTAGCGCTCAGGGTGCAGCTACAGATCTCGCTCGGCGATCATTACTACATGTATGAGTAGGTAAAATAGCCGAAGTTGTGTATATTTCCTTGAAGATGAATAAGTGTAACATAAATAAGAACAAATAAAAATTTTCATATGAAATTTTGAAATTTCAAAAAGCATCTATTTATTGACATTCATTAGCATGCCATAATTTCTCCCAGTTTTACATATTAAAAAAAAATAATTTTTGGTAATTGGAATAAAAAATTATCATTAATAAAAACAATTTAATCTCGGCATTTCTGATATCAGTAAATGAAGTAACTGAAGTTATATATTTTCCTAGGCGATGAATAACAATAACTCATAAATAAGAGCAATAAATAAAAACTTTTCATATTTTCAATCTCAAATATCAAGGAACATTAAAAAA
Source organism: Argiope aurantia (assembly GCA_026543865.1). Lineage (NCBI taxonomy): Eukaryota > Metazoa > Arthropoda > Arachnida > Araneae > Araneidae > Argiope > Argiope aurantia. Next base: position 95,872 of record JAPMOR010085133.1, read on the forward strand.
ATATTAAAACCCCATAAAATTGAACGTTAGCACGTAATTATAGAAAACCCCAGTGACATTATTTTAAATATTTACTGTGAAGGCAAGGAAGTCGTAATTAATCTTTGTCAAATAGCGGATCTCAACCAATAACTTATTTACTACCATACACTTAAAATCCACAAATTGTCTTTAAGCAATGCGACATTCCAATTTAAAGCGCTAACCTTGCAGCTGTAAAAGACATTAGACTTCTGCATTTATAAACTGATAAAGAATTGAGAAGAGACGAGACACTACCAGTATTAACGGTTGTTCCTTTCGACTGAGCGGAATTCAGACCAGCCAGTTTGATTGGCTCATTAAATCGAAACTCCCTATCTCTTTCCATTTAATGCTTTTAATTAAAGGGGAATTAAAGGGAGATGGATTTCGAGCAGTTTAAAACTCTGCAGACCCACTGTTTATCTGATCACAAGTTCGAACTCCGTGCTCCGTTTACTGGATGACAATTTATTGAGGGAGATTTGTTATTTGCAGCGCTCTTGGTGAAACAATAGGTTTGCAGTTGATCTTAAAGTAAGAGAATTCTTGTTACGATTCACAATTCCATCTGTTATGGAGGGGAGGGATTTAAAATATTTGGAAGATATTATTTAATAGTGGCATATTATTTATCAATAGCAATATAAATATATTGCATAACATTTTATTTATCATATAAAGTATACAAACAGTAAATCTTGTGAAAGTGAACACATTTGAGCGCAAATGTTTGGAAAATCTCCATGTTTCAGATTTCCTTGAGTCTCCAAAACACGTTTTTGGAACTACACCAATCTGAGAACAGGATAGCTTGAAGAGTATTTAAGCTAGACAGATGAAATGAGGCATATGGTCAGTTTTAAAGATTTCTGTATAATATTACATGGAATCTATTGACAAGAAGCCTTTCTGGTTGCCTTCTTATCTGAGCAGAAATGATTAGGTTAATTACAAAACGCAAAGAGCAAGATAGATGATATTTACTGCCCATATTTATCAACTAAATTATATAGGCTGATTCTAAATTCATGATACAAACTTCGAGGTAGAGAACAAGAATTTATAATCCAGGTCGCAATGTATTTCTTTAGTCATAAATACGGGGTGTTTCAATTCATATGAAACAAGGAATTTAGTTTCTAACTTCTACTCTAGTGAAAATATTTTAATGAAATTTTCAATAGTGGTGCATTTCTTTAAAACAGTTATTTATTACGTAGGAATATATGGGGGCAAGCGACGCAAATAAGAGATGAAAGACAAAGCGTTTAATGACGGCGTCATTGACAAGTGCAACAACTGTTCGAAATTGCATCCACCAGCAGCGATATATATGTTTGACAACGTCAATGGAATGATTGGCGTGCACTGCCAAAGATGTCAGGTATTTCGTTCACGCATGAAGCAACTATTAATATTCGAGCAATAAGGTTTGATGGTATCTCATATATAATTAGCTGATTGAATGGCATCTCATAAACAAAAAATCTCCACATGTCCTCAGAAAAGATAAACCATTATTTTAAATAAATGTACCACTGTTGGGAATTTTATTAAAATATTGATATTAATGTAAAAGTTAAAATAATTTAACTAATTTAAAATATTTTTACTCATGGAGATCTGGTTTCAGTTGAATTAAGACGAATTCTTCCATTTATGGGCCACGATGGCCTGGTAGTAAGGTCTTGGCTTCGGAACCGGAGGGTTTCAGGTTCGATACCCGATTCCTCTTCGAAGAACCGGCGTGTAAGAGGGTCTGGTGCACGTTAAATATCTGGGCCAAACGTCCTCCCGCTGGTGTGGTGTGGAGAGAGGGGTGCCAGCTCAGGTGTCGTCCTTGTCATCTGACCATGGTTCAAAATTATGAAGTCCGTCCCAAAATAGCCCTAGTGTTATTTTAAAACGTGACGTTAATATAACTAAACTAATATTCTATGCATGACTAAATAATGGGTTTCCTACATAATACTTTCTTGTATTTATGATAGCGAAATAGGTTTCTTATGTAAAAATAATTTCCATCTTGGTTCTCCACCTTCCCTTTAGGCTTATACCAGGTATTTAGAATCACTTTGTACATCCATATCAAATTTTAATTCATCAAAGCTTGACCGTTTCATAAGCATGCAAATGCGGTAACTCAGAAACGCATTGACTGGGATGATGAAATTTGAACATGACTTTAGCAACTAAAGTGCATATTTTATCCAATTTTGAATTAAATCGTTCAAAAGTAATTGCCTGTAAATCTGAGTTTCGCATCCCTATAAACTCTATAACTCAAAAACGCAATGACATAACTAAATACAATTTATGTGATTTTGTTATAAAAATTGTAGTTATGTGTCAAACTTAGGTTTCAATCGAACAACAAAAGAGGGAGGAGGTGGACGACAATATCATTGTTGGTATAAAATTTAAAAACTATAGATTCTGAAATTATTGAGCGATGCGTCGAATTTTATGTTCAGTAAATCGCCATGCATAACTATTCAATAAGTGATTACGGTTTTTAACAACGCTAAGAATTTTTTCTGTTGCAAAATATCGATCATGTTCAATCATGGCAGCAGTTTAAGCAAATTTGGTAATCAATTGTAGAATCATGTGGTATTTTAAATTATTTAAAAAAATATATTAGTTTTACTAAATGTTATATGCTATTATATTATATTTTCATTTATTCTTGACAATTTGGATTTTTCCGTTTGTGAATTAGTAAGTTTCATACTTTTTCATGACTTTTAGATCTCCCTGAATATTACAGGTTACGAAAATTTAAATAAACAATATCTGCTAAAAATTGAATTTTAAATTAAATAAAAATGATGTAAAAAATAAATAATAGAACCATTCTTTTATTAGTTTGATTGTTAAATATGTGCTTGTGATATTTATTTCAAAATCGAATAAAACTGAATATGTTTTCTTGGGATTATTGCTATCGCTTGCATTTATATAATACTTGTCATTCATATTCAAGCCAATCCCATTGAGGAGAGGCACCTCAAAAATGAGGATGAGAAGCTTCCGGTATGGTGCTTGGTCCTCGCTGCCCTGATGAATGCAGAAAGAGGTGGGAGTTGGCTACTCCCCATCGATGACGGGTCGTAATTCCCAAGAGAAGAGTTGGAGTTGTACTGTAACCTGTGATAGCCCTTAGGAATCAACTACAGTTCCACCAGTGTTGCTGCCACGGTGATCTGGTCATTTAGCTTTATCCGTGTGCTTACAGGTGCGTCGGAGTTGTCAGTCTGTGATATTCACGACACAAAAGCATAAGGTCGCCGTTAAAATAGGCGTCAAATAATTTAAACATGGATTCATTCATTTAGTAAATGAAATCCATAATTCTTGGATTATGAGTTCATTCAGTTTTAAGCAATATACTCTTTCTATAAATACATCATAACAGTTTAATATTAGAAATAGTATAATGAATACTTCCTGGAAATTAAAATACCAAAATGATTTAATTTCACCAAAAAACCCCAACTTGAATAGATGTTTTCGTGCCAAGTTTATTATTTATCACAGATGCTTTAAGAAAATAATAACAACTATCCTATAAAAGTACTCTACTTCCTAAATAGGAATTTTGCCAATTTCCAGGAAATTTAAGCATCATTGAAAATTTTAACTTGTATCCTTTGAGAAGTTTTCTTTTTATTTTCTCGTAAGGTAACTTTCAGTATTCTGCATCGTATGATCATTATAAAGTTTTTTATTGTTCCCTGGTATCCTTGCCAATTTACCCTGCCTTCAAACGAGTTTTTTCCGCTTTTAAGTGTAACTGGAAATGTGCCAATTTTCAGAAGGTAAAGATAGCTTTATCTTTCTTTTCATTTGAATATTGTACACAGAGTGTCCAACATTACTCAGGAACTAATTTCTAAACTGTTTAGACATAGATATAGTTCAAAATGAAAGAAGAATCTAAATTATGTAAGGGATTACTTTTTATCTTGTCAATAAAATATTGCTGAAAAAAGTCTAAATTTTTATATACTATATATTTATATATTGAAATACTAAAATTTTATATCCTATCCCGATCCTATTTATTACTCTTTAGTAAAATATTCTCGACATAAAAACATTTGAAACAAAAGGAACAATACTCTTCTGAGACTAAGAATAATAAGGAAACAATTTTAATTAATTAATTAAATTTATTTATTTTTAATTAATTAAATTTTAATTGACTAATTTATGAAACAATTATATCATAATTTTGAATGATTTTGGATCAGTTTATTGGAGATCTTATAATCCAGTCAAATGGCATGAAAAATAGATAACAGCTTTTTTTGGGGGTGCTGAAGTTGTTGAATCGGCAAATCAAAATAGTTCTTTAAATCTGCACCGGAAAAGTTACAGATAAAGGGAGTGAGTGGGCGAAAGTAAGAGTGGAACACGTATATTTTTCAAATGCTAATGGGTGAAGAACATTTTTCTAATTATAGCTAACAATATCAGAGACCTATATGAACATCTAGACTATGCAATTATTTTAATAGTGGTGGATTTTTTTTATAAATATCCACTCCCAAGTTTCCATTATATTTTTTATTATTTTTACTTTTATTCCACTTTTACTTGTTTATACAACACACAAATTTTCAATTTTTGCTCTACTTTTTTTCCCAGTCCCCCACTATACTTTTCCCAACTCCTAACTCCGAAGCTATATTTTTTGCTGTTACACTAGAATCTAATCGCTGTGTAGAGTAATTTCTTCTCCATAGTCACAAAAACGTTTTTTCGTTCATCACACATTTCTGACTCTTCACTGTGGTACACTGTAAAATGCATTAAGCATATCCCAAGAACAATTAACGAATACTGCATGTACTGCGCAGTTATAACAGGAATAGGTGCAACATTTCAGATCTGTTACACACTGACGAAATAATACGCAGTTCACTGCTCTTTTCCTGTCACAATTTGTATTTTGCACACAGCACGTAGAATAATCTTAGCAAATGCCCGCTTCCAATGTCTTGGCAATGTTACCAATGCAACGGCTTGGCTTCCCCATTTAATAAACTTTCTGTATCTTGCAGAGAAAAGACGTCATACGATGTCAATCTATGCTATTAGCCTATGTCATTTTATTTAAAGAATTTAACTATGTTAATCTTAATAATAGAGTGGGAAGAATAAATAATAAAAAATATTAAAATTCTATTTTTAATTAATTAATTAAAATTAATAATAATTATTAATTAAAACACGTTTTTGAATTTAAAGATTTTTATAATTGCTATTGCATTCAAAGTTAATTAAAATCCTTTATCTCCTTGCATTTTTTCCAGAGTTACATGAAATGCATGCCTTATGTAAAGCCTTAAATTTGCTTACATGTAGTGTGTGTGTGTGTGTGTGTGTGTGCGTGCGTGCGTGCGTGTTTGTGTGTTGGTGCTCTATGGAGTAAATCATTTGAACTAGAACTAGAGTTACTAAATTTACGACTTTATAATTTCAGACATTGTAGCAACCTTTGCTAATAATAAAAAAGTTTGCGTATGCGTTGCCGTTAAATAGAGCAAATCGTTGTTTGATCTCGAGATATTAAATTTGAACCAGTGGATTTTGATACTTACAAAACGAAGATACTAAATCGAATACCAAATGTATCTAAAATGAATGTTTATATACAATTTGAAACCAATTGGTTTCAATATTCGTCTAGTGTGTCATCATTCATCGGTCTATGCTTTCATAAGCAAGTAAATGTATAGCTTAAAAATGCAGTAGCTTAAATACATGAAATTTGGTATGTGATTTTGCGACAATAAATGTAGTTCTTTGTCAAATTTTGATTTCAATACCAGTTGAAGCCAAAATATCCATTTAAAATTAGTCCAAAATACACATCAGCTTTCTGGTGTTCCAGCGATTAATCACTACAGATAGCAAATAGGTAATAGAGTTATTTCGTAGCTATTGTTCATCATGCTGTTAATAATAATCAGGTACATTTATTTGGAAATATATGTAAAAGATTTTGAGATACTACTTTAGCTAGCTAAAAATCATATAGTAATTATAATTTACAGAAGTATGATAATGCAAACTCGTATGGTCAGTTTTTATTTACATTTCACACAAAAAAAACAACATTATTATCAATAAAACTTTAGCCATCAATAAATATCAGAAACTAAATCAAAATTATTACTCGAAAACAAATGTTTAATCAATATGAAGAACATTTTTGATCATTTTTCTAGGAATCGCCAATAGTCGAAAGGCTGAGGCTATATACTTTTCCTTTTCTAATTTCATTTATTATCTGAGGGTTACATGGTATCGCGTAGGACAAAGCTTTTTCTAGCAAAGAAATTTATTATGTCGGCTAAGAAAGGGAATCGGAGCATTTCGTCTGTCTTCGGTCATCCGATGGAAGAACAAAAACAAGATATCCAGCTTCGAATAGAGAATTCACGAAAGACACGGATTTCTTTCGTAAGAGCTTCAGAGCATAAGAGTTGATTGATTGGGTGTCGAATGTTATGTAATTTATTAGGTAAACTTTAATGCTAGAACAGTTAGGCTTGATGTTGAAATGTATTCTTTTGTTTTGATTAAATATTTCTTGGACATGCCTTGGTTGTAAACGCACTTTCATTTTTGGGGTCAGGACTTTGTGCTGTAATTAATTTTCTGGATTATTGCTAAAAATATTTATCCAATCGTTTGTCAAAGATTTATACAATATTTGAAAAAAATATAATTATTTTGAGACATAGGAACGTTGACATTGTTTTCGAGAATAAATGAAAACATATTTTTATATTCTCCTATGTAGAGGAATTTACAAAGAAAAATGATTGGAATCGACAAAAACTTTGGAATCAAGATTTTGACGAATCTCCATGCTTCAAACTTCTCTGAGGTTGAGAAGTCAATTATGCCCGTCTGTGACATCTCAAATCGCTTGGCACTAGACTAAAGCAATTTGGCACAGATTTTTGCAGCAAACTAGAATTCTATCACAATTTGAAAGAAATTCATTTAGAGACCATCTGGCAGGTCAAATGTAAGATAATAGGATAACTATAAAATGAAGAGAGCCTAACAGAAGAAATTTGACACCCAGTTTAACATCTAAAGTGTAAATTATGTAAACGCGGTTAATCGAAATCGAAATGATTAAATATATGAAATGATTTAATACATAATTGTGTGACTACTATGGTAGTTCTAGACAAATGTTTGTATGTCCATTGGGAAAAAGGCGTCCAAAATGCACGTTCGGTTTTCTTTTGCCTGTGTGCGAATTATTAAACGCCAATAATCGCAAGATAATATTATCATTCGTAACTATTGTTCAGCAACGGCATGCAACATATTATATGCAAGTACATTCGATATAATATACAACTGCATATGAGAAAGACTCGGGGTAGAGGGACCACTTCTACTGGTTTAAACAAATTAGTAGTAGAACATATATGACGTTATCCATGACCGGATGAATGTCAGCGAAAAAAAATCAAAATACAAAATGATCTTCACTGGCTCGCTCATATTTTTTTAAGGTGATTTGAACCAGTGAACTAGGGACGATGAAAATCAAAGCAATTAATTAAGAATGAAAACTGTTAAAGAAATCAAACGTTTGAAATTAGAAATTTTGCTACAAAGGATGCTGTAAGAATGCAAATTATTTAAAAATAATTTCCATGATTCTCGATCAAAAATTAAATCCATTTTAACACAAAAAAATTAAAGATAAATGAGATATGGTATTTTGATAGCATTTGTTTTAAATTAGAGGGAAATTTCCGAATAATGACCTCAAAATACTATTAAAAAATAATCGGAATAGAATATTACATGTAGGAGTTTTAGTTTTAATTCTTAAATATTATCAGGAATGTTGACTATTTTCTAAATTAAATTTTTAAATTCAGAGAGTTAAGTTTTAAATACTACATAAATTTCTTCAAAATGACTTTTTTTCTCTTTGATGGTGTATTGACTTTTTATAATCATCAAAAATGATACTAGGTAAATACGTGCAAGAAATAATCTACTACCATACAAAATATTATATAAAAATACTTCTGATAATATTCGAGCTTCGAAATGAGTTTATTCACTAATTTGCCTATTTGTGTAAAATTCTATAGCTATAAGTGCGATAAATTTGTTTGTGCATCGCAAGCATACACACAGTTACACAAAAATACTTCATTTTCATAAATATAGACTCTATTCAAGCTGAATTGTATAGGCGTTTTTACTTCCTCGTGTAGGATTACTATAATTTCCAAATTGTGCGCCTTATCAGCCCGAAAATACTCGACATTATAACTGGGCAGTCGCGACATATTGAATGATGTTCACAATTTTATTTACATTTTTTATAAATTCAATTTTATATATTGTAACATCAAATTCATTTGGTACTATCTATTCAGGATATGAATAGTTTATACTCTCTCCTGTAGAATTTTCTATTCTATGCAAATTCGCAAATAGAAATGGTTGCTTGTGATAACGGTATGTTATTCAAACAGGACTTGTTTAGAATCCGGATTAGTGATATTTGAATTCATTACGAAATCTATCTTTAAATCACATTTGATCCCTAATTTCTTTAAATGATTAAAAATTTATTTGTAGTTTAAAGTACTTTTTGCAAAACTATCAACAAAAATTATTTTGCAAAAAGTACTTTTTGGAATTTATTAAGGTCTAAAGAAAGAAAAATGTATGGGAGTCATTGTGCTAATGTTTCATTTTTAAATTAGACATCAGTTGGTTCAGCGGTATTAATGGATATTAAAATTTTTAGTTAAATATTTTTTTTGTAATTATGTGTTAAAGACTACAGTCTTCACATTCTTGATAGACGTATAATTCATACTACTTTGAAAGCTTTGCAAAATTTTGTTCATTTATGCAAGGTATTTATTTAGGTATATTTTCTGAAAAGATTTTTATATTTCAAAATATATTTCTGTATATAATTTTACAAATCTATCTATATCGAAGAAAAAGCGGTATTTTTTTTTAAATGGGTCCATTTAAAAACTTTTCTCTCCATTTCTTGATTCTGAAGATAATTTTTAATTGTAAATACAGCAAATTAAAAAAAAATAATTATTAAAAGCTTTTATATTGAAAAGGAAAATGAAGTCGAATCATCATGCCATAACCATCAACAATGGAAGAAAAAGCCAAAATTAATTATTTATAGTAAAAACGAAACTATTTAAGTTTCAATTCAACGATGCAATAAATATTTGAAACATATTTTACAACAATATTTTAAAAATTGATCAGAAAGAAAAAAGTACGAAGGGAAAACTAAAAGCATTAAAAATGTAATTTTTTAATTAAAATTTTTTTTCTTATATTTACCAAAAAAATTCTCACAAAAACTATTTTTTCTCCTTATTAAAATTTTTAAAAGATAGCTATTCAGTTATATAAATTTTATTTCCCGACAATTTGTCTCTCTCACTTTAATAAATTCTTCAAAACTGATTGTAATACATACAAATAATAATTTTGATGTTATTAAAGAACAAGGATATTAAAAAGAAGTGTTGTCAGAACAAATTAGTAGAATTTTAAAAGATATTTTCTAAAAAAAATAAGAGCAGACGATTAAGAAATAATTGGAATAGTTATTGATTCGATTATTGATATCCTCAATCGTTTGTGAATGAATGAAAAATTATGAAATTGTGAAGAATGAAAAATTAACTAAATTGATTATCTTAAACTTTCATTAAAATTTTTCTTATATTTCAAAATTTTAGAAAGTGAAATTGAAATCTAACATTAAATAATTTAAAAAAAGAGATTGTCGAATAGCCGGTTTCTTTTAATCTTTTAGTTCAATTTTTTTCATTTTATTTAGAATTATTTCAGGCCAAAAAAAGATTTTCTATATTATTTTTTATACAAAATTAGCTTTTACATTAAAAATATCACATATGTCATTTTTTTCTGATAAACGGTTTTGTCTTGAAAGCTGGTGACTTATGCATCAATATACAGATGGATTATGAAAAAACATTGTTTATATAAGTATCCCTGGATATTATACTTTAAAAAAAAACAAGAAACAGAAATATAGATAAAAATATTTTCAAGTATATGGTCTGAAATAATATGAAAAACAGCAGTTTAGCCTTCACATTTACCGTTACAACAGAAAATTTCTTGTAGATAACATCTTTTGTTCCCAGGGAAACAAAAACAAAAAGAATTATGTTAAAATGTTATCTGGGGATGAAAAACGCTAATACTAAAGCCAAATAATCTATAGAAAAAAAATCCCATGTACATATTTAACAAATTTTCCATATGAATGGTAAGTGCATTTTATCTGAAGGTGGGAATTTCTGTTTTGTTTTACTGTTGTTTCTGTGTCCTTATTGACCATTTTTTATTCTCATTTTTTTTTTTTTACTCTTTTCTAGTGTCGGTGTTTTCCGTAGAGAAAACACAATTTACATATATTTTTTTTACTCTGAAGAGTGTATTTTGCTCAAATAAATATAAAGTTGCCGTCTGTAATTTTTGGAATTTCGTCTCTGTAGCCTTATTTCTTATTCTTTTTATTGACTTTTGTATCATATATTTTCTTAATCTTTCTAATAGAACCGGAGCACTATCAAAAATTTACTTTACCTAATTTTTTCAGCAATATATTATCGATTCAAATATCATAAATTACGATTCTTAGATTTTTAAAAATTATTTTTTTCCAATTGTAAACATACGCTTATCTATAATGATTGAACATGATTAGAAGACCCTCTGTATATAATGATTTATTTATTTGCCAAGTGAAAGTAAAGTGAAGTTCTAAAGTAAGTTCTTTAAGTGAAATTACTATAAAAGGTTACGTCTTTGATTAAAAGAAAATTTTCGTAATGACAAACCGAAATCACAGACTTATGGTTCCGAAGTAATATTTCTGTTTCTTATTAGTTATCATATATACACAGGGCAATCGGTAAAATCCCTATCGGTAAAGGCCTTATTAATTCGAAACGGCTTCTCGTAAAGCCAGGAAAATAATATGTACCTGTAAGAGTAAAGTGGCTCTGCTTATTTTATTGGAACAAGTTATAATTTACCGAAACTTCCTTAATTCGACTTTAGAAAGGTCTCAATAAATACAAAATAGACACTATGTCATAGGTACAGGTTACTGGTCTGGCTGTATGAGGCCATTTTGAATTTCAAAAGTTTAGAAGGACTTTACCGGTCACCCTATATATATTAAAACCATTCATCCATATAATTTTAATATATTTATCCTCTTCAGTCCCGAGGTACACATATGTGTACCTGCAATTTTTTTCATTTTTCTTATCTGGTAAAGTTAAATTTTGACGAAATAATGCATGCATTTCAACGTTTATGAATGTAGCTTCCATTCCATCAATAAATAGTACTACAGTTGGATATGTTTTTCATATCTATCGCTATTAATTAGAGACATAACGAAAATGGCGTTGAACAAAAAACACAGCAAATATAAGCACATTTTTAAATATTTTTTAATAAAATAAACGATTGTATATTTTTTTATAAAATACTAAGTGTCTGGTTAAAGTCATTACCAAATTATATCTTGTTATCTATAATTGAATCGGTGAAAATACAAATTTAACTAAGGTACACATATGTGTACCTCGGGCGTTTTCGCGCCCGTTTCCTGACTGCTTATCTTTTGAGGGCTTGTTTTCAAATTGTCATTTCTTGTCCTTGAATATGTTGTATATCTCTTTATAATAAATAATTCTTATGTTCTGTAATGTAATAAAATATAAATTTAAAAAATATTTAATTTTTAACTTTAGTATGAAATTTAATTTTATAGCTGTCTTGTAGTCAGTAATTGATATTTCAAACCGACATCACGTATAGAATATACAGAATTTTATAAGCTAATAATATTTTTTTCACGTCAAGTAGCTTTAACTCAAAAGGATGTTATTGAACTTTTAGGAAAAAGTGATTTTAGGCGAAGAAATATAATTTTCCATGTATCAAAAATAATGAAACCTGGCAAATAGGATGAATGATTCACAGACGATAGTCAAATGTGTCTTGTCAAGTAGAAGTTAATAAATCCGTGACTCTATTATCCACATGTATAGGTAATGAGTCAATTGGAATAGGCAGAAGACAGTCAAAATAATTGAAACAAAAAGCTGATATAAAATAATCTGTTTTTGTAAAAACATATAATATGTGAGGCATCGTCCATTATTTTGTATATTACCGGTATGCAGTAATTACAAAAAATGACCGACGCGAGCATTCACGCATTTTATAGATTTAGTAGTTGTCAGTTGCTTGATATACTATAAAATGGTGGCAAAGCGACAAGCTGAGCTTTCAGGAATGAAGCCGAAAATGTTATGAAAATGCAATTTCGAATGCATATTATTCGGTCCCTGTTGAAATATGAGGGAATTCTCATCATCAGCCAGTAAGAAAACCAAGAACAAGTAAAAAATCATCTTTCAATGAAAACAAATTAATAGAAGAAGGGCCATCAAATGTTGGAAATGCAACTACAAGACCATTGGAGATTTCAGTACCACCATCTGGTGAAAATACCTCTAAAACAGCAAGAAAAATTGTCCCGTCCCAATTAAAAAGAAATAAGACTAGATATGCCAAGCCATCTACAACTTTACAAGGACGATAAGCATGTATCAAAATGCAGGTATCCAGGATGTAACTCTAGGAGAAGAGTCAAGTGCTCAAAATGCAGTATCTAATTACGTAATATTTAAAAAAAAA
>JAPMOR010085133.1:109090-127591 GCA_026543865.1 Argiope aurantia
TAAAATTATGGGACTTAAAATTGTTTGATCAGCAAATATTTTTTTCCACAAACTATTGAGATGTAACAAAGGTGAAAGATCTAGAAATCAAATTTTTAAACAAGTTTTAAAAAATTCAGGACTGAAGAGGATATTCCACTAGTGAACCAATATCGATTTTATAATAAATAAAGTTGATTTCTCAATTTGATGTTGCATCAAAATCATTTTTTAAAACTTATTATAGATATTATTTCATCTACGGATTCCATATTCTTCATATTCTCTTTAGGGAATAACATATTTTCCCAAGTACAACTGACAAGTTGGGACATTATTTTTCAAGTGAAAATTAAATTGAATGTCACTGTTCAGTACTTCTCAATAATATTCTTATGAATTTGTAATATCTCTTCCATCTTCCTGTAGGGGAATTTTAGAGATTTACAGATAACTCTAATAGAAATTGATTGGATACCGGGTCAGTGATCCCGGTTTTGATGGCAAACTTTCAGCTTTGGAAGCATAACTGAAGCATCTGGAGTATATGAGAAAGTGGTAATAGCTTCATTACGATCGAGTTCCATCGCTTGTTCTATAACATTCTATTTTCTAGTCATGGGAGCTATAAAAAGCGAAGTCGAATTAGTAGTTGTAGATGTAGAGTTGAGAGGAGTAAATGAACGAAGTCTCTTTATAGAATGTTAATCACCAGCGAATTCTCGCAGAGTGTTTTGAACCGCTGCGTTTCTTGAATAACGATTTGCTGCACGTGTTTTGTTGCTTTCGGAAAGTATTTTTACGTGTACGCACGTTAAAGCATGCTATACCTTACTAAGACTTTTGAGACTTTCATCGTACTTTTTTTTATCCACTCGTACACCTGTCCAGATGGATTTTCCCATGATAATATGCTTGTATTATTGTAAATTTAGAATGTCAAATGTAATTGCATATCAAATACTAATTTCAAAGGAAAGTAAGTAGATCTTATATAACTTGTCTATGAGTTCTTATATCATAGGAGGAATATATCCTGCCTCTACAGTTTTTCATTGTGTTCTTATTTTTTTTAACTTGGTTATTTTCAAAGTTTAAAATGGGATTTTTTAACCTATTCTTTTCAAACATTCTGTTAAACGAATGTTTTGATACGCATATATTTGGACATTAAGATATTACAAAATGAAGAATATAATTTTTTATATATTTTCAGAGTTTGTTCATATTTTAATAAATTAATTCACTTGAATCTTTATTCACTGCAAAAGAATGGTCGTAAAATGATATATTAATTCAAAAAGAATAAAATCTATATAACATAAATGTTTTTAATACTCACATATAAGGTTGTTTATAGAAATATTTAAATTATTATAATGCATTAGTTTCTTCACCGGAACGGAGACGCAATACTCGATTTCATAGGAATCGAATCAATTTTGAATTTACACAAATTACAAGAGTTTTCCTAACTTTATAACCAGAAACTAGTTTTTAGATTTTAAAAAGTGAACTTCTGGCTACCAAGAGCCAATCTGAACATTCAGGGTTATGCATTTAGTTTAAGAAATTAATTGTCATATTGTGCTTACCATTCAGGTGAGTTAAAAAAATGTAATATAAATGAAAGCGTTTGATCGAGTGACGACTGATTTCCCTAAAGAATTGAATAACGGCGAAACTTCCCTACGGAAGTTTACTATCTTTTAGTGAATACGAGTGATCCTATCTTGAAGTTCCCAAGGGATCTGAACTCGCTTTCAGTATATTCTCCCCTACGTCTTCTACACCCTGTTGTATGTTTCCATCCCTCGATCGCAACTGCGTTTTTTTAAATTCTTTTATGCACAGTAGTGTTGGTAGCATATTTTCTGAACCACTTATGTAAAGTATATAATGTATAATATTTCTTTGTATAAAACACTTAATAAAGAAAATATACATTTCAAGCTTAAAAATATTTCGGTTTCATCACACTTTTGGGATTTTGGCCCTGGATTCTTATATATTTATAAAAAAAAGGCTTTTCTTTCTCATTTAAAACGCTTATTAATGTTTAAAAAATCTGTATTTATATTTTTGTTCGCATCTATTTCAGTCTAAAATATTTCATGATTATTTGTTATAATTAAAATGGAAGAGAGACATAAAATTTTTCATGTCAGATGGCGCCGCTTGTTTTTAATATAACCTAAAAAAATAAAGAATTAATTGATTTAAAAAAATCGGAAAATTTAAAAATATTCTGTTGTAATCAGGAAAGTCTCAGCTGCAGAAATTTCCATAACTCTTGAACAATAAGAAGATAAGTTTAAAAAGGCTTCACAAAATTTCATATTTACATTCATGAAACAAATCAAGTTATGTAAATGTGTGTAAAAAATTAAGCATAAAAAATAGCATGCCTAATTTATTTTTATGCTTAAATTATTTATAGCTATGTTCATCATATTTATTAATATTCAGTTGGAAAATAATATCTAATGGTATTGTTTTTATAATGTGTTAACAAATTTATTTAGGAATGCATTATAGTTCGAAATTTCTATAAAGATAGTACCATTTCTTTAAAATTGGATTGTGAAAATTTAATAGAATTATTTTTTATTCTATCCCACAAAAAATTTAAATTTATACAATGTATTTTGTTAAAAACAGCTGACATCCTTTTTTATAGTGATTGTACTTTTTTTTTCGTTAAATCTTTCCAAAATAAAGGCACGTGTTGAATTAATTGTAGGAATTCCGACTCAACAATTATTACAAGATATTTAAGTAATCAAAATCTTATGATAAATCGATTTTAAAAGTACTTCAATTCGCCAAAGTTTATGTAGCACATAGTTCTTCGATCAATAATTTATGAGAAAACCACTATTCCGAAACATTCGCATTTTGTTTAATTTGAGACATGTATGTATAGAAAATGAAAAGCTTAACGAACGAATTAACATGGAGAACAAGAAAATTTAATTAAAAAGGTCCAAATTCGAGTTCAGAAAGTAAACATCAGGAATAACGTAAAGCTGAAAACCATTTATTTTGTTAAGAGTTATGAAATTATTCATCTGTATTCGTTTTCACTTAAAACAACTTATTTTCGCTTTCATTTGATTCCAGTCTTAAAATATTGAGGGACGAAATAAAGTTTGTTTTCCTTTTTCGAATTTAAACTTAATAATATTCAAATTAGAGTTAAGCAATCAATTTAAAATGATTGGAAGGAAAATAAATAAGATTTCAAACTAGAACACGAAACGCCGCAAAAGTACTTTAGGAAAATTGTAAAGAATTTCATTTTGGAATTATAAACAAGGAATTTCCATTTTAGAAGCAAATGCATTTAGAAACTTAAGATGATGTTTTATTTTAGGAGAAAATTATTAATACGAAATTCTTATATGACATTGAAAAGATTTATATGTTGAAAATAGCTATTTTCAGTAGTAATTTTTATTAGTTACTTTTAATTTTTCTTTTTATAGGTCAAATGTGTTTTCGGAGATCAAATTAATTTTAAACATTTCGACAAAATAAATATTTGGAAAGAATTGCATAGTATAAAAGAGTCAATATTTTTTAATAACTGAGTATTTCTAAAAATATTTTTATATGTGAAAAAAAGAACACATCCGACATTGCTAAGGAATTTATATAAATATTTTAATAAAATTATAATATATTTTAAACTATTATAATTTTTTATTTAGAATGTGAAATATTATATTGCTATTTTCAATTTAGGTTTTTAATTTTAGTAGACCGTTTTTTATTTCAGTATGACTGAACAAGATGTATCTTGAAAAGAACTATATAAAAATTTTCCTATTTTTTCTGAATAAAATCTGTTAAACATTTAAAATAATATTTTGTGCAGTCTCAGATTATTTTAGGCAACATAAATTTTGTAGTTTTATAAATTTTAAATGAGTAAAAATGTCATTTCAGAAGGTTAATTGACATCAGTTTCGTGACAATTATAATTTTTATATGAACCTAACTTTAGTAATTATATGTTAATAAGCCAAAATCAAATTATATATATGTTATAATTTGCACGTATATGTTATAATTTGATACAAAAATTTCCCTGAATTTTTAAGACTCAAATATTCTACATTTTTAGTGAATGGAAATTCATGAAAAAACACGGAGTAATCCAATAAAATAACTGAGAAAACAAAATACTATCAGTGAAAGCACCTTATTTACAAAATAAATAAAATATATTGCCAGAAGGTTTAATAAAATTCAACCATAAGGAGTTAATTATTAACGAAGTGAAACTGAAATAATCATAAAGAATGATTCACAGTAAAATAAGGTAGAGATTCGGTTACAAGAATTTAGAAATTTTGTATAATTACTTTTTGATCAAAATTTTATAACTAAACTCTATTAAAAAACTAATTTGTTTTAAATTAGAGATAAGTATGAAAGCCTTTAAAGCTTAAAAAATGAATAAAATTGGAGGAAGATGGTAGCAATAAACCTGTTCTATTTCTATTCCAAAAACAGGTACGTGAAACTGCTCAAAATTAAAATATATTGCAAAATTAAGTGTGTCGCTCTAATATTACTATTAAAATTGTTCATCTGATATTAATATCCCTTAACGCATTACTTTCGAATTCAAATAATTACAGATTCATGATACCTTCAGATAATATATATTGCATATCAAACGTATGTTTATTCCGTAAAAAATTTGATAAAATTCAAAATACATCCAAATAGTATATATAATATGTGTATATGTAAAATTATATTTTTAACTCCAGGTATTGTAAAAAGGCTAGGTAAAAATTTATCTCGGCATTGAAAGTTTTTACAGCCTATAGAAACACAGAAGTTTTTTCGAAATTACATTACAAATAAGGGTAGAATAAAATATAAGTTCAGGTTTTTCTCTTGGCAATTGGTAATCTTTTTTCTGTTACCTTTAGTTAAGTTTTCTGTTACTTCGAAAAATGACTGGTCAACATTGTTTACTTTCAAAAATGATACCAGGCGAATGTCAGTAATTCTATATTTGTCAAGGGATTTATTTCCTGTTAAAAAATGTGAATAATTTTTAACACTAGTAATTCATTCTCAAAATCAAAATAATTTCATATACCAAGTTGCATGACTACCAGTTCTACGTTCTTTATTTGAATACTTTTTTTAAAAAAAATCAGCGAAAATTTTATTAAAAAAATTGTATGTAATATTTTTGCTGCACCATAAAGAAGCTTTTTTAGAGACGACAGTTTAATTTTCTGGAGTGGATGGTTAAATCAATCCAAGATTTTATAAGAAAAAATTTATATATAATGTTTTGTTTGCTGTGCCATTAAGATACTTTTTGAGAGACGAGAGTTTCATTTTCTTGATGGTTAAACCATTCCAACTAAAAATTTTATACGAAAATAATTATATATAATATTTTGTTTGCAGCGCCATAAAGACACTTTTTGACAGACGACAGTTTGATTTTCTTGAATTGATGGTTAAATCATTCCAACTTAAATTTTTATGCGAAAGATTTTGCATATAATATTTTGTTTGCTGCGCCATAAAAATACTATTTGAGAGACGAGAGTTGGATTTTCTTGAGTTGATGGTTAAATCATTTGAACTTAAATTTTATGCTAAAACTTTTATATATAAAGCTTTGTTTGCTGCCTCATAAAGATATTATTTGAGGGTCAAAGGTTTGATTTTCTTGAGTTGATGGTTAAATCACTCCAAATGGACAGTAAAAATGTAAACCTTGTGACTTAAATTACACCCATGATGATTAACTTTGCAATCAAATAATACCACAAGAACTTATCGAAATAAAATCATGGTGAGAGCTATTTACAATAATTCAAAAATATTATGCTGTAATTTGTTCAAATAAAATTTTATGTGAAAGTCGCCATTCCAAAACCCGTAAAATTCTGCTACCATTTCGAGTTACCTGCACAGACAGGAAATGGAAAGCTTAACGTACGAAGTAAAATCATGGCTACGGCTATTTACAGTAATTCAAGAATATTATGCAATAGGTTGTTCAGAATTTTAGAAAAACTGCTTCTGAATTTTAATAGTTTGAGATATTATTTAGAAATAATATCATATGCCATATAATTAGGATATGAGTTTTTTTTAGTTTTAATTAGAAATATAAATATAAAAGAAAAAGTTTTTTAAAGTCGGTTATTTAATTAGCATGCAGAATCTTAGTCTTAAATTGGACTTGAAAATGTTTTTATATGAAGTGAAATGAAAATTTTTAATCTAAAAACACAAGGTCGGATTATAATTGCGATTTGTTGATTGGTTTCTTCTGAATGCCATTTTACTTGAAGTGGTTTAATAGATCTCGAATTTGGTTTGATTTTTTTGAGTTAATTGGTAATTCACTCCAAGTGCGCAGAAAAAATGAAAAGCTTGTGATTTAAATTACATCCATGATAATTAACTTTATAATCAAATAATAACGCTACAAGAACTTACAGAAGTAAAATCATGGCAACAGTTATTTGCAGTAACTCAAAAATATGCGGTAAACAGTTAAACTAAAATTTTATGCAAAAGTTGTCATTCGAAAACACTTGTAATTCCGCTCCTATTTCCAGTTACACGCACAGACAGGAAATGAAAAGCTTAACGAACGAATTTACATGGTTAAGAAGCAAACTTAATTAAACGCATCCGAATTCAATTCCAGGGAATCAACACAGGCCATCGCGAAACTGAAATCTGTTTATTTTGTTGGACGTCGTAAAGTTATTTATATGTGTTCACTTTCACTTAACTGCGACTTATTTTCCGCACGCACTTGATTAAAGACCCACAATATCGCCGCAATATTGAAGGGCAAAGTTAAGTTCGCTCTCTTCTGTAGAATTTAAATTTAATAATATTCAAATTAGTCCCGGGCAATCAATTTTAAAGGATAGAAATAAGAAAGAGTAAGAATTCAATTTAGAATCCAGATGCCATAAAAGTGCCGGACGGAAATATTGAAGAATTTCATTTTCGAATTATGAACGGGGCTTTTCAATTTTTGGAGTGAATGCATTTTAAAAGCGTTTCCAGCAGCGTGACAGAAGCGGAGGGGGGGAGGGGGGGGAGGTGAGCATTGTTCGGTTCAACCCTTTTAGACATCAAAATTTAGCCGATATAAATAATATTTTGGATAGAGTTTTGGTTTCTAAATAAATTCAAATAGTAACCATTTTGACGGGGATAAACAATTGAATTTTATGAATCTAGTATAGAAATTTCATTACAGAAAAAAAACCAATTATAGATTTTATAATCTCAAACACAATTTTGAGTTCATGAAAAAATTGCATTTCCTAATATATTAGCTTAACGATTTTGTAAAAAAGGATTTTTATTCTTATTCTTTTTTCTTCGTTTTTTTGTCTTAATTTATTAATCAATGAATATTTTAAAAATATATTTAGCCATTCAAGTTAAATTCTTATTTGGTTTTCTTATTAAAAAGTAAATATTTTTTTTTCAGTTTAATGTGTTTTTAAGTGTTAAACAAAAGTTTACAGCGCTAAAATAACCGTCACTAGATGAATAATTACTTATATTTAACTATTCCATATTAATTCTTTATAAAGTCTATAATTTGGGCGAAAAAATTGGTCGCCAAAGGTGGTTGATATGCATATATAAGGCAAGCTTTTTCTTTTAACTTTCAACGTTTTCTTTTCTATGAAATAAGGACGATATTCTTTAAACTTGCAAAGAAAAAATTTAGATTTCATTTTTATTTTGCATTTTCTCATTCTGTTTTTAACCAAAACTATTTTTTACAGCCATCTGGGCAAAATTTATCAATCATTATATTATATAAACTAATAAAGTTTTATTGAATCTCTTCCTATTTTTACTTGCTTATTTCCTTGCAGATAAGGGCTTCAAACATGTAAAAAAATAAAAATACCATTTTTGATTGAGCTTTTGTCATTAAAAATTATTATTAATATAACTTTGTGCGGCAGATTTTATATTTTACATTACTTTCTTTCTTCATAAACACAATATGTGAAATAAGGCTCGCGTTTACAAGCGCAAGGAAATAATAAAATTTCTGCAGCCAATATAATATTAATTGAATAATATATTCTCAAATATTCGTGAAATGCGCTATAAAATTATTTTTAACTTCAATGTTTACATTTTCCAGAGTGATGAGGTATAAGCTTTTCTCACAAGCGGAATTATGGGTTATATTGGCACAGATATACCAGGTGGGCAAAAAGTCCGTAAAAACTTTAAAAATTCATAAAACCCGTAAAAGTGCGTAAAATAAAAAAAATAAAAAACGGTTTGCAGATTTAGCATCGATAAGTCACGGGATTTTTTTAGGCCAGAAAAAAAATTAATTCAATATCTGTCCGTGGAACACATATTGCAAATCATTTATTATTGCAATATGTGTTCGACATTACCACTACCACAAGTGATTACTCATTACAGGCGTGTCATAAATCCAGCAATAGCAGAGTGGAATATGTCCGGCTGTATACATGGCATCTCTCGGCTGATTGAATCTTTGAATTGCGACAGATTGGATGGACGGGATCTATACACCGGGAATTTTAAATTTCCCCATAGCCAAAAGTCTGCTGGTGTCATATTAGGTGACCGAGAAGGTCGTGGAAGCTTGCAGCGTCTACTAATGACTCTCTCTTTCCCGAACGCCTGTACCAGGAATTCCTTGACATGAATATCAGTGTAACTTGTTGTTCCATCTTGCATAAACGTAACAGAAGAAAGCGCATCTTTTTCAAGCAAACATGGAACAACTTTTTCACTCAGAAGCATTAAATAACGCCGAGCATTTACTGTCGCCGTCTTTCATCCATTTACCAGACACTGTCTTTCAAAGAAAAAGATGAAGGAACCTGTGAACCCACGCTACACTGTGACTTTGAGGAAATGCAGTGGTTTCTCAGCGTACACTCGAGGAGTTGTCGTCGCCCAGATGCGACAGTTATGTGTGCTAACGTCGCCATGGAGCGAAAATGGAGCTTTATCTGTCCACACGGTTTTAAAGACCCAGGAGGGATCGTGTTCAATTTTGTAGAGCGTCCACCTCTCAAATACTATGCTAAAAGTTCATGACAAAGTTGTAATTTGTATGGATACAAATTAAGAACTCCATGAAGAATGTTGTGAATCGAGGATGGCAGTAATCCCAAGCACCTGCCATCTTCTCTTGCACTGTTAGTCCTTGCCGTGGTTTCAGAAGCTAATGTTTCCATTTCGGCTGTAACGTGCTCCAAACGTGTTTGCATTAGACTTGATCATCCGTACCTTACACCATCTTCTATCTGTCCAGTTTTCTCAAATCGCTGAACAAACGTTATGGGACCTGCATCTGTTAAAGGTCCTTCCCCATTCTTTACATTTATCTAAAGCCGGAATTTACGCAGTGCAGCAGTCACTGATTCCTGATTTAGGTAAAACAGCTTCACCAACAGAGTTTTACCTTTTCCACATAGCATCCTTTTTTACTTACATGGCATGCAACGGAGAACTGATTCTGGATAAAGAGCGTAAATATTTAAAATCGCCTGTCTCATTTGCATATTTCCAATTAACTCGTTCATACCAACACCACCTATCGACTGTTTCTCGAATTATTTTTTTTTTCTTTTCTTAAAACATATCCTGTGACTTATCGATGCTAAATCTGCAAACCGTTTTTTATTTTGCTTAATGTTACGGGTTTTATGAATTTTTAAAGTTTTTTACGAACTTTTTGCCCATCCGGTATGATTTAATGTACGAACGCAACTATGACAGAGTTTCATCGTCCGTACTCAGAGTAATCTGAATGACTGTTGTAGTGACAGTGTTGAATGTTGGAACTTATGTTGATTCCTCATCAATGTCTATGGTAAAATATTTCTTATAGGAAGTATGTTCCATCATTGGAGCACAACACACTCTTTTCATGATATTCCCCACGAAGCGGGAAACAACCACCGTTTTTAAGTTTCTCATCACATTATTTATGGTTCCTTTTAGCAGGAGTATAAATATAAGGTTACTTCCGATTTATTACCGGCAATTGATAAATGACATGTTTGTAATTATGTGTAATTTTAACTAAATTATGGAACTCTTAAAAATTATCTTCTCAAAATTCAAAAGATTTCGAAGAGGAATTTTTATATATTTTTATTAACAATTCTAAATAAGATCGATCTTTTTTTCTTTTTCTCTCTTTTGTCAAATTTATCAGTTAATCTTCTCAAAATTCAAATTATTGGAAGAGAAATTTTTAGCTATGTTTTATTAACAATTCTGAATAAGACAACTCTTTTTCTTTCTCATTTTTGTCAAATATCGATACTTTGTATAAAAGTAAATACTTAATTGAAAAAAGAATTATAAAAATTTGGGACACGATATTTTTTCATGTAATATAAATAATAATTTAAATTGTTTCGATGATAAACTACGATTTGCAGGACAAATATGGTGTATACAAAAAATTATTACAGTCAAGGAAAAAAATTATTTTATATTTAAGTATTCTTTCCAAGCAAATGTTAGCATAAATGGCAATACAACGACGCTATAGAAATGTTTAATGAATTGTCATATAAGTAGGATATGATGCATAAAAATAGAATCCTAATATTAATTTTTATTCAATTTAAGTCATTCAACCACTTTCACGGTGTCCTGTTCTTAAAGAGGATTCTGTATTTTGGACGCATGAATTTCATTAAATATTTCATATCTCTTTAAAATATTCCTCTAAATCATTAGCCTGAAATTTTTCACGTAAAAATACAGTACTATGGCTTAGTTTTTAAAATTGATATACAATTTCCTCTTAGAATAATTATGTCACAATATTTTTCATCAAGTGTTTAAAAAATCTTCCATTTGTTCATGCAATATTTCATAATAATTGCGCGTGTTTTTCCACAGATTTCTAATTGTCATTTTTTTTAAATCTTTCCAGGTAAGACAAATGCAGTTTTCTTGCTACAAAAGTGTAAAAGAAATACAAGGTAATTTCATAAATAATTTTTTTACAGTACTTCTTTTTGCCGATGAAACAGAATTTTTTTAAAAATTGAGGTGTATTTCATTTTAGTTATTTGTGTTCATTAAGATTTCATGTTATGAGAACTTTAAATGATAGATAGCCCTTCTTGAAGAAACAGAGCGATATTTTACTGTTAGATAAAAATATTTACTTCTTGAAATGAAAATAATTATTATTTGTTTAAACTATTTGTAAATCGGTGAATTTATGAATAATTTTATAATTAATATAATTTCTTCCATTATAAGTTTAAAAATTGTTTAAGTTGTAATTGGTGTTTCATTAAAGCTTTATAGATTTATATAGGCCAATAGAATACATGGCCTTCGTACTTACTTATTCGGGAATTTTTAATTTTACTACCTACGTCACCAATAAAAATAAAACATTCAGTTTATTTTATGCGAAAAAATATATTTGCTTTCAGACTGTATTTTTATTTGAATCTTTAGATTTTTATCATTAGTTGTAACTTTTGTTTCTAAAAGAGATTTTTAATTTTTAAACTTCTAGGATTGTATAATCTTTTGACTATTTAATTTATAACTTAAAAATATTCAGGCACTTAAAATTTTTTATGAGAAAAGTTATATCAATTGCACTGATCCTTCCATTTATAAAATTAAAATCACACTTAAATACAATGTCAGCACCAGATCAAAAGCTATTTTGGGATATTCTATGTTTTCATAAAATATTCAACTTTTTCATTAATTTATCATATAAAAAAGATTAATAAGTAGTCAGAGCAACTACTGTTTCGGAAAACCATGACCAAATTTAGGAAATAAAGTTTCACGATTAATTTCATTCATAAAATTTGCGAAAAGTACAACTTTATCACCTTGTCCCAAACTGTTTATGCTAGTAACCATGCAAACTACACTTCATATAAACTATTACTCAAATTTACCCACAAAATGTTTAAAGAATGCTAATTTACTTTACCCTGTCAATATACTTATAACTTTTAGGATATTCCTTCAATTCGTTTCTCGAAATAGTCATAATTAATTTCATCATTGTGGGAGATAAGTAGATATATATTCTTTGGCAACATTTCGTTCCCCATAGTCATAAACTAAAGTACTGCTTTAAAGGACATTGATAATTAAATATCATATTCTGAATTTTCATTAAGGGAAAGTTCGTAATTGGTCCAGAATAGAAATGAAGGCCGGGCAGCATGTTTTAAATGATTGCTATTTACTAGGTAGGCATGTTTCCTTTTTTATAATGAAGAAGTTGCGTGAAAAAGTTACAGAATTATTTTTTGACATAATTCAGTTTTGAAAAATGCAGGTTAAATTCTCTTTATAAATTAATTTTAGTTTACTGCTATGAAATATCAGATTGTTTTTAGGCAAGTGAAAATATTGATAATGTAATCGAATGCATATTATGCACATTTCAGAAAAGAATTATGTTGAAATATGGAAGTGAATAGCTGCTAACTAATTAAAAAAAATCCTAGTTATGATTTTAATAAATTCATTTATAGAGCTGGATTATTTATTTACATTTTCTTTAAATTTTAAACTATTTCAATGGTGAAGCGAGCAAAACGCTCTTTCAAGCAGTGTGTGGTGGTCGTTATACTTTCATTGCGTTATTGAATTAATATATGATTCGCGTTTTGTTCGTTAACCCTTCTTTGTATGATTTTTCTTTTTTTTTGTGATATAAATTAGGGTGATATAATTCATACTCTAGATTAAAGGAAAATGTTTAAAAGAATCCTAGTAAAAATATATAATATAAAATAATTAAAAAAGCAGTATGATGGAAATATCCATCATCATGCAAATTTGCATGTTAAACTCAGTACAAAATCTTCAATGCCCTTCTCTTCTAAATTTCTGCGCTCATTATCTCTTTTAATAGCAAAAAAATTTCAGATTAGTTTTAAAAAATATTCAAGAAATCGGAGTTTTCTTCCAACCACAACAAACACCCGAATGACAAGTTCAAATCCGCTATAATGATTGTGACATTTGATTTTTTTTTTGACAACTACTTTATTACGCAATAGTAGTGAAAAAAGTTGCCAGCAACAGCCAATTTACAGTAGACCTGTTTTGAATACAATTTTTTGTTCACCAAATTTTATGATGGAAATTCCTTCATGCAAAGGGATTCATCGTGCAAAGAAGGGTTAATGGCTAATTCGACTTTTCCTTTATACAAATTCTCCTAATAATCCCCTATAGTGGCTTTGAATAGGCGTAATTTATGGCGAAGGGATAGGCGTTTTAGTGGAGACTGGGTTCTGATGTCAAATGCAGATAATGAGACATATAAATTTCTACAAATCATATTCCAAAAAGAGTATTATTTTGCAATATAATCTTTTATAAATACGAGTTGTCAGTGTAGCTTTGTAAAAGGATACAGAGTTTTTAGCATTTTAATGGCAATTGCCAATTTCATTGCAGGATCCGAAATGTTCGAAATATCGCTATTTACGTCATTAAACACAACTTTCTAATGGCATGGGACTTTGCATTAGTAGGTTCTTATCTTCTCTACAGTACTAAATAAGAATATTTGAATTATATTGCATCGATAAATGAGAAAAAAATCTATATTAAAAGAATAGTAAATACGAACGTATGTTGTGATTGTAATATGTATGTGTAAGAATGTATATCTTTATCTTAATACCGTTACTGTTGCTTCAAATTATAGAAACAAGCACAAATGAGTGAATCAGATATAAGAATTTTATTTTTAGCTCTTTGGATGCATATTTATTTAAAACGACTTATGTATTTGAAGCGCATTTAATTTTTTGAACATGTGGAGGCTTTATGTAAGAATTCATTTATTTCTTATTATTCAAAATATATACTGCTAAATGATATTGAGATGACTTAAGCTAATTAGAATTAGAAAAAAAAAAAAAAAAAAAAAAGGAAATCTGGCATGGTGAGCATTTACGCCAAGTTCTAACATTTTTTGGCGATAATTCGCCAAATGTGACAGCCATTTTTTTATCATTTTCTAATAATCCTAAAAGCGAAAAATTGATGCCTCAAAAGTGATAAATTACCAATGTTCTGCCCGTGCATTTGTGTCTTTAGAACCCTCAAACCAAAATAACATCATGTTCTCACATGGTAAAAACCTTTGAGATTATACATATATTATTTTATAAATTTAAAATTGCTTACAATTATTTTCTTCAGATATTTAGTTTAAACTGACAAAAATTACGTCTCATCTTTGAAACATTTTTACAAATTATATGTTCATGTTTAGATACGTATAAAATTTAAATAATCCGTTTAAATAAAATATCAACTTTTATCGAAACTTTCTAGCAATATTAATCACCATTTATCTAATACACCACCAAAATTTACCCATGAAAATTGTTGTATAATGAGTTAATCTGCCTCGCCATCAATACACTTAAAACTTTCAGGAAGTTCATTCAATTAATTTCGTGGAATGGTTGGAATTTAATCCATCGCAGTGCAAGGTATTTCCGTGGCAGATATATCCCACGGCGTTTCCCCAATAGTCAGAAACCAAGTCATCACTTGGTCAAATAAAGTCCTGCTTTGAAGGACACTGATTATTATTCATGCCACCTAATGGCATTTGAATGCAGGACTCTATATTTTCATTAAAGTCAGACTGTTTGGTCGAGGGCAGAAAATGAACTCTCCTTTTGGCATTGTTGAATTAATCATTATCTCTTGGGTAGTCATATTTCATTCGAAATATCAATAGATGATGCCAGGAAGTTAGTTAAGGATTTTGATTAATATAACGTTTTAAATGAATTTTTCGATTGCTTGTTATTTGTTCTTAGTTTAAACTTTGTTTTAGATTAGGTATATGAGAACATATTTTAATGCTTATGATGGGAACATATTTTAAAGCTAGAAAAGCGAATTTAAGATTTTTGAGCAATAAATGTCTCATCATCTGTGTATTTGGCGGATATTTGTTGAGACAAAGTATCTAGGATTTTTTTATTGTTATAAGTATCTGTTTTCTTATATATAATTTCTTTTATCTTGTATATAAACTAGATATGAAAATATATTTTACTGCTTGTCATAATAGAAATAAAGCAAGAAAAATGAATACAAAATTTTTGACCAATGTCTCATATCAGCTTTTGTATTTAATTGATATTTGTAGATACAAAGTATCTAGGAGGGGGGTTTTTGTGTCCAATTTTAACAGTTCCTATAGGAACTGTTAAAATTGCCATTGGTATTCAATACAAATGGCAACATGTGCAAGGCAAGATAAATTTTCGAAATTATCCCCTTACTGTAATTTAGAAATATTTTGGGTTATAAAATGCTCGGCTGAAATGTCGTTCATATCAAATGTCCTTGGATTAAAACCTATGTAGATTCAAAATCCGATTTCAAATGCACCGCTAAAACATGGGATTACAGTAGAACAAATGGGAAATTTTCTTTGTTTTGAAGCTATTGGATGTTATAATCTGTCAACTTTTGAACCAAAATGTCAAGCTCTTTCTTGTATTGATTCCTGCACATAGGGCTTTTGAAGCATCGAAAACATATTTTAATGTGTGACAAATTTTTCACATCTAAATGTTAAGTGATCGAGTTAAAACAGTAAGTGATTAAGAAGTTATGAGTAAGCTTTAGACATTTTACGATGAAATTATTTTAAATTCAATATTAATTTTTATTGAAAAATATATGAGAGTGAAGATTTACAGCTTTTACATTTAAAATTTTTTTCTTGAAAAATAAAGCAATGATCTTGTCTTAATTTACTGTAAATATGACGAGCCTTTTACAAAATGTAGACTCTTGCATTTAGATCACTAATAAGTTACTAAAACATTTTGAAAATTAAAAGAAGTCTCAGGTTGTTGGCAAAAAACACAACCAAAAGTTATTTTTGATGACGAATTCCAACTTCGTGCTTTCATAACAGCACAATGTTCTAGTATAACATGTATGCGAAATTGTTCAATATTCGACGTACAATTCCGTAGCATTATAAATATATAGTCAGATTAATGTAGAATATCAAATTGATTGATTGGTTAAAAAATACAATTGCGTGATTCTTGTTCGTTTTTCACTTGAATTTATGACCATAGATAAATTATTCAATAAGAATAATAAAGCAGGCGATAAACTTTTTTAAAAGACAAAACGGAAAAAATTTATGACAGTCCAACGAAAGAGGAAATATTTTTCGTAAGAAATTCACTAAGTAATTCCAAATAAAAAAATAATAAATTTCTATTCAAATAAAAAAAAATTATAATAATTTTAGAAAATTGGAAATATATATAATGATTACTATTTTTAAAACTAATACTTATTTTTCCTAACAGGTACTGGAATTTTAAAAAGTATACCCATATTTTATACATTTAATATATTTTATTTCAATATTCCACATTAATTTAAAAATAATTTATTTAAATGATACATTGACAAAGTGTATCATTTAAATAAATTATATTGACAAAGCTTTTGTTCAATTAATGAAGACATTTGATTATTTACTAATAGATTTAATTTTAAGAGAATGTTGCTTTTAATTATCGTTTGGCACATCATATTTTCCACCTAATCAATAAAAATCTGCTTTTTGCTACATATTAATTTCATCTGCTTCTATTTTAAATATTTTGTATTTATTTAAATATTTATCTTAATATTAACACCCAGAAAGTATTTCAATACATTTCATCAAAAAAATTCCTTGCAGTTCCTATTAATCGATAAGTGAATATAATAGGTGCCATTTCAACAAAAATTTTTCGCCGTGCAGAATACGAAGTAACCATTCTCATTCTAGTAAATACTAAAATAAATAATACGAAATGAAGCATATCTGTTAGTTCTGTTAAATTTCTAATTAGTTATAATTAATAACCTAGAATTATCAAATTTATCTGCGTATAGGTAAAGATCTCAACTTGTTTCTCAAAATTAATACTTCTTGCGCAATAAAATTACCCAAATGTCATGCAATGCTATTTCTTTTCAAACAATCTCTCGTAATAGAATGAAGTTATTTTCATAATGGTTCGAATTAATTTTGTCGTTTCAAAGACATTCAATGCGTACTATTTATTCCACCACCTGCATTTAATTATTATTACTACTCAGCGAATTTGAAAGGAGAGTATTTGAGTTGTGTTCATTAGCGTTAATTGCAAAAACTCTTACTTAAATAGAAACGAATTCATTAAGAGAAATTTGCGATATGCCTTTGATTTTGTTAAATGATTAATGAGAGTTGTTCCAAAATCTTCTGTATATATCGTTTGCAGCAATCTTAATAATAAACATCACATTTAATATTTTACAAGTCAAGTGTTTTTGACACAGCTTGCAATAGCAGTTTTAATATTTCAAAGAATTTCTGCGAATGCATTTCTCATTAATATGCATTTTGTACATTTTACTGATTGCCAAATCGTTACTTCTGAGAATATTATTTTAATGTTGAAATTCAAACTGTGCGATTAAAAGCATTAGCTATTCTGTCAACTGAAGTGTAATATAAGGTTGGAAATTTCCTTCTTGGTAAGAATATTTAATTTCATCAAGTGCATTATGTGAATATTCTCATATCATATTATTTGAATACGTTCAAATAATACAATTTCCTGTATTAGTGAATTTAATTCAATAATTGTTGATTTTATTTCTCATTTTCCATAAATGTAACTGGCAAGATTTATTTTATTAATATTTAATTACTATAAACAAATCGAGATTTTTATTACTCCAGATTCGTAGTTTGAGGGTAGTTATTGTAATGAAATTATTTTCTAACTTGGAATTATTCTCCGATTATTTTTCGTTTTTTATTAATCGTTAAAATCCAGTTTTAAGAATTTCATATAACGTATGGTGATAAATGTTGCACTTAAATAACAGTTCGCTTCGTAGCAAAAGTATTTGAAATGGGGAGAAATTCATAAACATAGTTTATTTTATATCCTTTTCCTTTAAATTTTTTTTTACTTTTTCTCATTTTGATTGATTAATACGCATCCGCAATTTTTACTAGGAATTTTTTTTCCGCTTTTAAACGGATAAATTATTATGATTAATTATGCATACTATATCTATAAAATGCAATAAGCAGAATTCTATTTCTATGTTAAAAGGAATCTGGAAACAGTTATTTTTTAAGTACTACAGATTTTAGAGGGAATTTTTTTGTGGCAGAATTTTTTCGATTTTATAGAACGTTTGTATTTTTCAAATTTAGATGGCAGCGCAATAATATTATGAGTCCTAAAATGTCATTAATTTAACCTTTCATTAGTTACATTGCTATAGAATGAATGTGATAAAAATGTAGATATATCAAGTCTAACTATTATTTGTGCCTTAGAAAATCTGAAAACTGCTAAAAGCAAAGATAAATGAATCAAATATAAGGTTGAATTATGAATCAACTTGTTAATAATTGAAAAGTAG
>JAPMOR010085133.1:132591-246080 GCA_026543865.1 Argiope aurantia
AATACAATTACGATTATTTAATCGATTCACTTTATGTGAACCTTACACAAAGAACAGCACTAAAAATATACATTAATAATCAGTTTAGTAATTGCATTAAGTTAGAAGTCATAAGTCCTAAAATAGAAGCTTTCTAGAAAATATATAAGCTATAAGTCCTTTGTCTACCAGAATAAAATCAACCCATTATTAATAATGTAGTTTTTTCAACTGGCATATTACAAAAAAATTTTCGAGAAAAAAAATTCTAGCCATAGCGCCGTAAACAAATTAATTTTGAAGCATAGCATTATTTATTGACAGCATTCTTTAAATTCTTTAAACTTTAGAGCCTTTGTAGCGCACAGAACGAAATACGTTGATTTTACTGTTATCTCACTAGTAACACAGATAATATTAAGTCTGCACAACAAAAATATTAAGTCTGCACTCTCCGGAGGAAACTTATCTATCTGATCATCAATCACCATGTAGATAAATTTATCCCCCCATCTTGCTATATCTTCTAAATGTCGTGGGAAGCTGCTAAGAGAGAGAGAAAGAGAGAGGAAAAGAATACGCAGCATCGTAGGACTATGAAAGCCGTTGCAAATGAAATAGTGAATTAAGAATGGGTAAAATTTTCTCTTCCCCCAAATGCCGTTTTTTTAAAGTTTATTTTGAAATTGCTTCTAGGCGCAAACAGATTATTAAATCAAAAATTGGCTTAAGCAAAGACTAGATCTGAAAAGTAAAGATGTAATATTTAACAAATCTTTGTAGATACTATATAGAGCAAAGGAAAATGCATATTATAATAAATGAAAATTGCTTCATAAAATAATTCAAATACCTAGTTACTCGCTCGAGACTGCATTTTCGTTCTCGAAACCTATTGTTCATTTCAAAAATTCATACTTCCAGCTTTCGATGGATTTGATACCGCAGAGGGATCATAAACAGTGAGTAATAAGCGGAGTACTTTGTTAGAAGCGTTTTCCAATTGGCTATGCTTTCCGATGATTCAAAACTCTTTCTTAATTGTAATAATATGTTTTAATTCGATACTTTTGTAATGTATCAATATAGTATTGATAAGGGAGAAACAACTCTCTTCTATTATCCATGTGTGCGCTACTTTGGTGAAGTCAAAATGGACAGGTGTATACACAAAATTGAGCAGCATTTCTACATCTGGAAGCAGTTAGTAACTGTTGTTTGTGAATAATGCGGAATATGAATTATATTTCAATAATTTAGCTAAAAATAGTTATCGTTTTTGTAAGATTTTTTTCTTGAAAATCCTATTCTATTCGGCGTTAAAAATGTGGTACATAAAAAATATATATTTCCATTCGTAAACTAATGAAAAGCTAAATAAGAAAAGCGGAAAGATTGTTCATACAAATAGATGAGAAAATGTTATTTATTTGAAAACATTATTAATTCTGTCTCGTTACATACGAAAAGAACCCCCAAAATTTTATTTTTCCAAAAAATCTTTTAATTCTTCTACCAAAAAAAGTATGAAACAAATTCTAAATTCTAAATATATATATACACTTGTGTGCAAAACTTAAGCAACAAAGCAAATTTTAAGCAGATTGCCATGAAATTGCAGAAAAGGAGTTCTTGCGATTAGTACAATGAACACATAATTCAAGAGAAAGGTCATTCGTATGCAAATATCAAGAACAAAACGTCACAGGCGACGTGAGCGTAAGCAAAACACGTGCGGAAGGCGCGCGCAGCTCAACACTACAATAAAAGGAAGGACGGAGACGCAATTAAAGACATTCGCTGCAAGTGCACGTGAGTTAATTCGTGAAATATGGCTAGCAGAAATCACCTGGACGATTTCACACGTGAAAGAATGATCGGAAAGCTGGAGGAGGGGAGTAGTGTAACCAGTGTAGCTGAAGAGTTCGGAATCAACAAAAGTGTCGTTTCGCACGCTTGGAAAGCCTTCCAAACCACAGGTACAGCTGTGAGAAAAGTTGGTGGTGGCCACCCCAGAAAAACGACTGCAGTGGATAACCGATATATCGTCCTGCAGGCGAAAAAAAACCCGAAAACAGTTAGCAAGCACCATTGCTCAGCAACTGTGTGCAGCAAAGGGGCGACAAGTGTCGCGTTTTACTGTGTCCAGACGCCTTCACAAAGGTGGCCTATTCGCCCGCCGTCCTGAACGCTGCATCCCTTTGACAATTTTCCACCGGCAGTACCGTTTAGAGTGGTGCAGAGAGCACAAAAACTGGACATCTCATCAATGGAGTCGTGTCCTCTTTACATATGAGAATCGTTTTAGTGCCAGAAGCGATTCCCAACGTCAGTTGATTTGGAGAGAGGTCGGGACACGGTTTCATCCCAGTAACATCACGGAAAGAGACCGTTTCGATGGTCCTGGAGTTGTCGTCTGGGGAGGCATTATGATGAACAGGCGGACTGAGCTCCACGTTTTCGACAGAGGTTCTGTAAGTGGAGATCGCTATTGTCAGGAGGGGATCCTTCCCCATGTGCGTCTGTTCCGAGGTGCCATTGGATCAAACTTCGTTTTTATGGATGACAATGCACGGCCACACAGGACTCATGCTGTTGAGGAGCTCCTGGAAAGTGAAGATATCACTCGAATGGATTGGCCGGCGTGCTCCCTTGATTTAAATCCGATAGAACATGTGTGGGATGCTTTGGGGAGACGCCTTGCGGCACGATTACATCCTCCTGGGAACACCCGACAACTTAAATAGATGCTGATTGAGGAATGGGCACTCTTACCTCAAGAACTGTTGGACAATCTGGTGCTGAGTATGGGGAGACGGTGCGAAGCAACCATTGCAGTAAGGGGAGGGCATATCCCATACTAAGGAACATCTGCTTGCTGTTCTTCCTCTTGGACAGACAATCATGTGTAACGATACTATGAGTTCAATAAAGCCTTTTTTTGTTTGATTCCATACTGTATGCATTGTATTCATTTCTGCGCAACTATGCTTTCGTCATTCTTTCAGAACAAAATGCTGTATCTCATTTCTGAATTTCATGTCTCTCTGATGATTTCTCGTGAAGTTATGGCAAAAAACATACATGTTGCTTAAGTTTTGCACACCAGTGTATTATATATATATATATATATATATATATATATATATGATGTAGCAGTTGCATTACGCTTATCTTCTCTTTTGGATACTAGATGGCGAGGCCTGATTAGGCCATCCGATAGTGCATTGCGATTGTAATTAGAATGAGATGTGATGCTGAACTGTGAAGCCGTGAGCGTGAATGTCTTGTCTTTGTGTTAGTGTATGTTTAAGTGTGTGAATGTGATTATTAAAGAAATGTTTCCAACAACATTCGTCCTGTTGCTTCCTGCACAGATCATAATAATCTACATACCACCACAATATATAAGCTTATTTCTGAAAAGTAGAAGGCAGGTTTGAAGACATAGATGAGAGTTAGTATTTTTAATTTTGTGTTATTCTCTCTAGGTAGGCAGGCATGATTTATTTACAAGAAGGCGCAGCTCGCACAAAAGCAGAAGTAAGAAAGAAGGGGCGAAACATATGATCACTAGTATCATATAACATGGGATTTCCGGGTACACGCCAATTGAATACACGTGTTGACCTTGAGAAGGGCAACGGAAGTATCACTTTCACTCGATATGTAGAACTGATTGCGCAGTAATTTTTACATGGCTTCAGTTGAATTAAAAGTGGAATCAGATCAGGAAA
Source organism: Argiope aurantia (assembly GCA_026543865.1). Classification (NCBI taxonomy): domain Eukaryota; kingdom Metazoa; phylum Arthropoda; class Arachnida; order Araneae; family Araneidae; genus Argiope; species Argiope aurantia. The sequence goes on from JAPMOR010085133.1 coordinate 136,308, forward strand.
TAAGAGAATATTTTAGAACGACTTTTACATGGGCTGAATTAAGATAAATCTTTGGAAATTAATTTGGATTAAATTAAGAGTTCAAAATATCATTACACATACACACAAACATATATATATATATATATCTTTATCATATCAAAAAGTAAAACATTTGAAATACAAAAATGATTAATATGAATTTATTCAAAAATTTGGTTATTTTTTTTTCTCTCGAGATGACGTTTTTAGATAGAAAATATTCCAAATTCACAATTTATCATTAATAATAATTTTATTACGTATTAAAATATTTTGCATGATTTGATACTCTAAGAAAAATGCCGTCAAATATGATAACCATGAAACCCTTATCAAAATTTAATTTGTTAACAAAAGTTGGTTACTTCTTTCAAAATATTTTCCTCTTTAAGATTATTACATTCAAATTTTAATACTTTAAACTTGCATCAATACTGAACCCTAATTCAATCGAGGAATTTTTATAGTCGTTATAACATTTTAAGTTATGTGATCTTCTTTTAATAAATTCAGTACTGGATTCAGAAGATTAAACAGTTTTTAAATATAGTCCCAACATTTAAAGAGAAGTTTATACATAAAATATCAGTATCAACTAAAAATTAATAATGCTTGGTATGCTTTGCTTTACATTTAAAATTTTGTTTATTAGTAATTCCTAACACGATTTTATTCGGGTTTTTTTTTACGTCAAAATTCCTAAGGTGTAAAATTTTACTGAAAAAACATGAAATGAATACTTGAACAAAACGTCGTGTGCTTTCATATTCTTGCATTGGATAGTGTAGGAATGGTGTTTTAATAATTTCATCAATTTGAGGGAAAATACTACAACAGATTTGAATATAAATTCCATTTTTTTTCGCAGGATTCTTTTTTATATATTTCCAAGCTGTGCATATATGTAGTGATAAAAATAATAATCCGAAATTTGGTGTAAAAAAATCGTTTGGAATGCTGATTTAATCATTCGTTTAATATATTCAGCAAATTAACTCACAACTTTATTTTTTATTATTCTTCGAATGAGCTTGTAATTCCCAGACGTCTCATAACTCAATGAAAATATCATTTGATAGAAGTATTAAAAATAAATGCACATTTATTTTATTTTGCACTGAGTACATGAAAAGTTATTTACATTTTTTATGAATTATTCGCATTAAACATTATTACGATTATAAGTTTATTTGAATCTTGGCATAAAAATATCCAATTTTTCTATATTAAAAAATAGATAAAAATATTTAAAAAAAGCATTTATTCAAATAATATTTATATAAAATTTTTAATTAAATGAAAAAAAATTATATAGAGGAATCTGAATATGATCATCATTTCCTTCATTCGAATGTTTAACTTTGCAAGTGCTTATCATGTCATTTTTGCGGCTACCTTACAGCATTGAAATATATGCTATTATAGTGTAGCATTGAAATACCAGTTCGCTCTGTTAAAAAAAAATATTTGAATTTGTTTGAAAAAATTATATCGAAATACCGATTTTAAGAAATCATCATTTAAAGAGTGAATCAAACTGCAATTTGGGAGGAAGAAATTAAGGGGGGGGGGTAGTAGTTGTAAAAAATCGGAGTTTGGTTTCTGGACTAATGTACCGAGGATTTGATATATGATTCTACAGAAAATACCGTTCACATGTGCCCTTACACACACAACCTCCCGTTGAAATGTGTGTGTATTCCGGAAGGTTCTCTGTCTCTTATGTTATCCTCATCAATATGGTTAAAATTTATATGTGAATATGGTTTAAATTTATGAGGGTCCAAAAATGCCGAAATAAGCATGATATAGCACTGAACTATTGAATTTCGAATTTTTTTATGCAATTGAAAATTAAGATTTATTTGAATGTTTATGAATTATGTCTCCCTGTAATCGTTTAATTTCTAGAATCAAAGACTTCCTTCTATTTTCTATTAATTGCCAATAATGTATTTATTTGCAATAGCAAATACTGTAAGCATCAATGAAATCCATAGTAAAAAAACATTTAACATAAAAATGTTTTTTTTTCTATTTAAAAAAATATTGCCAAGAATGCACTACGTTAATAAAGATAACAATATTACAAAAAAGTAAACAACAATGTAAGAAATAATTCAATCTTTCTCCTTTATTTAACAGGTCTTGTATTTGATTTAACTAATTTTATGTTCATGCCTAACGGAATTTCAAAACTGATTTTTCGCTCCCGTCCTAATGCTCTAAAGATCCAGAATTTCACCCAATACTGTGTTTTCTATGACGATATAGTATTTAATGTATTCAAAAATGACTCATAAATTAATAGCTTGCTTTTATTTGGTATTGTATTAATAAAAGTCGGCATCCTGCTGTAAATCAAAATCCGTCTTAATTTTTGTTTAAATAAAATTCTGTGAAAATTCCCAAACACTTCGCTCCGAGATACATATCCCCATCCTCAAAGTATTATGTTCTAAATTGTTTTCCTAGGAAAACAGTGTATCAATATACACACGTCAATATACACACAAATGGACTCATTTACATTTTCCTTTTATACTCTGAAATACCACTGAATTACGGAGAACAATAATGAGTTGGGCTTACCTTGGCGTTGATAACGGCTGCTACACGTTGAGATATAGATCCAAAAAAAAATGCGAGAAAGTTTTTCACGGGAATGGCTTGCTAAACGTCGGCGAAAGAAGGCCAACATTCAGTAAGGGTCGCTTGTGTTGTGTGATATGCTTTCACGCCTATATCCAAAACACCCCAAAAATGTTCACTAGGATTTAATTCTGGGCTCCTAGGGGGCCACTGCATGACAGAGAGGTCAGAACAATATTCCATTTCCGTGTAAATGACAGTACATTATACGTGGATCCAGATAATCGCCTAGCAGTCTTACTTACCAACTGAATTAATGTAAGTTTGTAGAACTACTAAAGATCCCAAACACGTGAAAGAGAAAATACCTTGTCCATGAATGAGCCACAATGGCGTTGTACAGTTCTAAATTGGATACATGGTTTCATGAGCCTGATTCCCTATTCCCGGCCTTCTTTCGGCGTTAAGTAATTGAAATCAAGACTCAACATTCAATGATTCTCATTACCAGTGCTCTAGAATCCATTATACGTATTTTTTTGCTTAGACAAGACGCACAGACGTATTCTGTTCACTGAGTAATGCTACTCTCATGGGTCTACTGCTCCCGAAACCCATACGTTGAAGAGAGCGTTGAATAGCCCATTTTCTAACTGTACTATTGTAGTCACTATTCAGCTGGGTGATAATTTGAGTTAATATTTGGCTTCTCTAGCTACATACAATAAGGCTGATGCCATGCTCGTTCAAGGCTAATTGTTCTTTGAAGTTTGCCCAGTCGTTATATTTTCCACCATCCGTATATTTTCAGTATACTCTTGATACTGTCGACCCTGAAAACGATATTGTCTAACGATTTCGAAAACTGAATGAACCATGCATCGAATGCTTAATATTTGTTCCAAGGCCGAAGGCTTCTAAATCAGAAGTTTTACTCATGATGACAGTTAAAACTATTGATTAACAGCAACCACAGCACTAGCTGCATATAGCACCCAGACTCGCCCATAAATGAAGTGTAACGCTACACAATTTACATAGCAATGTCTATCCATAATTTACTGCACTTCAGCGCATTTGTAGAAATTATAATGTATTAAAAGATGCATGTTTTTACAAAAATGTTTTTCCAAGGTTACACTATAAATATTATAAACATATACGACTATAAAATATTTCTTTTCGCTGTTATTTAATTTGGAAAAAATACAAACCAAGATAATTTCTTGTGCTTCCTTATTAAGACTCTAATAAAAAAAAAAAGTTAAAATGTGAATTATATTTACCTTTTTAATTTAATTTAATTTAATATTGTTTTACTATGTGATAAGAAATGTGAAGAAATAAAAGAGATAAGAGTTTTAAATGCTACTTATGAATTCTGAGTATGTCGTAAAAATTGTATAAAAAAGTTAATGAATGTAACTTAGGATTTTAAACTGATTAAACATTAAAAGTGTACTAATATTACAAAAAATATTTTAAGTGGTGGGGTTTTAAATTTTGTCTTATTTTTTGATGTACTTACGTTGAACACCTCGGGAAAAAAATCCTCTAGAAAACTCTAAGCGATTAATTTTCCACGAAGTAAAAAATCAAGCTACCATAAACACACATTTAAAAGTATTCAAGAAAAGGAGTTTTTTGAAGCAAGAAGATAGTTTTATGATTAAAGCTAATTTGCTCACGAGGAAAATTTAATTATAACATAAATTATTATGATTCAGAAATTTCCAAACTCGTGTTTATTTTTGTGTAGTAAAAACAAAGAATTATGTTTTGCTTAGTAGAGTACTAGAACAAGAAATTCTAATAACACAAAATTTAAAATAAATTAACTTTTCAATCATGCCTAAACATAGTGTTTAAATTTTAAATTTCATTAAAGATGTTTAAATTTATTGATCTCAAAATAATATTGTGCAATTTTAATATTAGCAGTTTTTGACAACCAAAGTTTCTCCAACAATATTAATAACATTAATATAGTTACGTCAACTAACATTAATGAACTACATATTTTCATAATAAATGAAAGTATTGTTTTAAATTATATCTGAATAATAAACATGGATCATTTTGATTGGTTAACTTTGCTTCCAAGTGGCGAAATCGTTCTAATTGTTAGAGGGGAGGGGACTTTACAATGTTTAGAGGTCTCTCGAAATGAAAATTAGTGTGTGGATAGGAGGCAGTTGACCATTGATGAGTAATCTAGTAACCCTGAACTTTCTTATGAAATAAGAATTTGGGAAATCGAACCAATGATTTGTGCTGGAGCATGAGTTATTCGGTTTTGAGAATTGTTTTAAATGTATACATGGTTTATAGATTTATAATTAGTTGTATAGTAGTGTTATTTTTACATAAAATAACACTACTCTTTGTATATATTAAGGACTTCCACACAGGGAGATAAATCATATTTCCTAAGAGTGTTACCTAATTTTCCAATTACTTTAGATATCCGATTACGTTTGGACACGAATTTAAACCAGCAGGATTTTATTGGTCTTCCCAAAACATTCTCACATTGCCTTTAATAAAAGTGTTATTCCATAGAACACCTCTCATGGCATTGTCGTAAAATAGTTACAAAATGTTAAATTTTTCGTGGATTTAGTATTTTTATTTAATCTATCATATAATCCTTAGCGAGTTATTTGACGATCAATCCCTAGCTGCGGTTAATAGCATTTGAATGTCTAATTTTTTTAGATGCATTTTTCCGAACCGTTTGAAACAAAGATTTGTCACAAAACTATACTTGCAATCACAAAATCACATACCAAATATGATATATTTAAGTCGTTGCGTCTTTCAATTATTAAGTTTACATGTTCCTAAAAGTATAGACCAACATACGATCGATACATTGTAGGATTTGGCATAAAATTTGATAGGTTTATAGGCTACAGATGTTAATTTGGTGTATCGAATTTTATCAATCTAGCTCTCTTCCTTTTGTAGATATCGCGTTAAATTATATTCGAACAGCTGGACAGACATACTTCCTCTGAGTGAAGTTTCCTCAAAATATGATAAAAATCTATAAATTTGGTATAATGTAACAAATTTCATCCATCTAGATCAAAGCGTTTTGGAGTTATTTTTGTTAGACAGACAAGCATTTTCCAAAAATGTGTTTTTCGAACTCAGGGAGGTCTAAAAAGTAGAGATTCGTCAAAATCACGAATGCGAATTTTTTGAAAATGCTTTCCGTATATACGCATACGAGAAATAAAAAAAAATAATGTATAAAAACTTTTTATACAAATAATTGAAAAAGCCTTAAAAAGTAACAATTAATCTATATATATATAAATATATATATATATTGTTACAAATCTGTAATTTTGCTACCCGGAACGAATATTGTCATCGTGGGAAAAACCGTTGTAAGATCTGTCCTGTGCGCAAGGCCGTTAATTTTACCATCTTCGCTGCAGTGAAGTCGTGTGTATCGTCAGAAGTGGTGTGTGAGAGTAGTCGGAGTCGCCGACAAGGAACACAACTAGAGGATTAGACAGCAAGCAAGCTGCTGAACTAGCAATTAAATGTGCTGCGCTATTACGATTGATTGGCAGTATTTGTAGAAGAAAATTTTGTAACAATATGTTGTTATTAGTTAATGAAACTTTTTACGTTAATTTAATACTTTTCATGTTAAAACAAAATTTTCAATGTTAAGCAAAACAGCATAAGTAAAATAATAATGAGAATATTTAATTTTTGTTTGACAATATGCTTCTCAAACTATCTAGAATGTAACAGATGACAAGATAAAAATTATTTTAATTAATAAATATTTTATGAATATTTAAAGTTGTTATTAATGATTTTTTGTCAATATTTCCCTATGTTTTGAACTGAAAATATCTATAAAACATAACAAAAGGAAGCTATCTGAAAATATGAGGTATCTTACATTCACAAAGATATTTAATGTATCCATACAAAATTTCATAAAAATTATTCATTTATTTTTGAAGTTATTATATTTTTTCTTAAACTACTCTTAAGAAAATATTCCCCAGAAAATAAATTTAAAATATGTACTTACACATTAGTTCATCTAAATACAGAACAGAACACCGTTTTATATTCCGATATCCATGACCATTCCGGTCACTGAACGGTTTGGTGGGCATGTTACGGGAATTTTATTTCAATACCAAAATATTTACAGTAGGAAAAAGCAAAAATAACTATGCACAGACTGTACAAGCATATAAGAAATGATACTGAAATGAAATCGTTTACATAGATTTTCTACTTTGAAAAATTATTTTGAGTAATAATATACAGAAAGATAAAATGTGTGAAAATATCCATGTATTCTGTGTTCACTTATTATCATGACATGGTAGATGAGGATGCAGTTATAAAAGTCAAATAGAAAATAATTTGGTTAATAGAAACGAAGAGAAACTCTGTTTGATTGATATTTATGAATGCAAATGTATGATAAGAGTGTGGTGCTTGTTTTTCCCCTTAGTCATTGTGAGAATGACATTGATGTTGAAAGCTAGAGAGGCAAGAATATATCTCTATTTTCCCTGATAAATTTAATTATCCTATGGATTTTTTTTTGTCTGGAGAGGAAGTTGCTGGCCACAATTTTCAACCATTCTTGTTCATGGCTTGGTTGATGTTTTTTGGTATATGCCAAGAGATTGTGAGGATGCACTCCGTTGCATGATGAAGTGCCGTTCCAATCCCACCACAACTGCACTGATCACTCTCCAACATATTGAACCTTTTGAGGTAGGCCGAAAAGGGCCGTGTTCTGCGAAGAAAATAATATCCTCTCTTATCCAGTTAGTGGGATGAAAGTTAACTGAAGGCAGGATAGTAAAAACTTTTCTGCCTATATCACCATTGCTCCAATATCTTTGCCATTCCTCTAGCATGATTTTTCTAGAGAACTTTTATATGTAGTTTAGGAAGCTTTGGTTGCATATGAAATTGCCCATTTCGCGTTGCGTCCTTCTCCAACTGGTTTGCTTTTTTCATTGCCTATATTGCTTGCATACGGTTTTACCAATTAGGCTTTTATTGTTGGATTTGAAAGCAGGACGCTAAAAATTTCTCTTGCTGTTTGCACTCTTTGGATTAGAGGATGCCATGACACTTGATCTATTGTCGACATGCATTTTAAAAGTGCTGATGTTTGGAAACCGAGATGCATATTTAACTGCTTCATGAAGTGCAGTGAGTTCAGCTTGAAAAAACAGTATTGTTGTCATTCAATTTGGCAGACCAGTGATAGGACCAGCTATCATTGATCAGGACACAAAACGCAGTTCCAACTCTATGTTCTGTTTTTGAGCCGTTTGTGAAGTTACTGATTCTTATAAATACAAAAGAATTAATTGCTGTTTTCAATTTTTTAATGGGTTTACCTAAATAAGCAAATTGCATACTGGTATGTAAATAATTAATATGAACATTGCGAACGTTATTTTTGGAAAATGTAATATATATTGCTTCTTTATAATGCTACATTATTTAAAAATAAAAAGTTCAAAAGAATTCAAGATTTAAGATTTTTTATGGATTTTTTTTTAAATTCTTGAATAAATGTTCTGTAAGAAATATATTTATATATTTTATAAGAATATCTCTTTACAATCATCTGCATAGAATTTTAACTTTTCTCATAGAATGGAATTGTTTATTATTATTATGACTTAATTTTTAAAAGCTACGTAATATTTTAATAAAATATAACTCGCTTTTGCATATTACCACTTCCAAAAATTACACTGGAGATTTTTTTTTGTCTCATAAAGGGTAAAAAGGGAAGAAAAAGCTAAGATTGCACGAAAATATAACCGCTGTTGTTTCAATTAAACTAGAGAAGCGAAAACTTCCAAAGAAATATATGTCATGAATAAAACGTAATAAATTTTATTGATTTATACGCAATTCAAAAAATGTTTGCGTAGCCATCGTCATTTGTTCAAAGGAAACAGCGTTGCTACTTTCATCTAAAAGGAACCTGTAGCTGCATTATTTTAATATTCTTTCAGAATGCATATTGAATTTCACATTTATTACAAAGGAAACTCATTTAAAACATATTTAAATGCCTTTCTTATATTAAAAGGTATTAAAATTCCATTGATAAAACATTGAATAAAAAGAAATATAGAGAATTTCGTTCCATGAAAATTCCAATTTTGGTGTAAAGCTTTCTAGGATTTTTTGATGTAATAATAAAGTAATAATGATAATTTTGATGTCATAATCTACCTTTTGCTGCTTTAAAAGTTGAGCATTTGTTAAAAAAATCGTAAATTATACAAAAATATAATTTGAAGGATGGAAAATGCACCATCGAGAGATTTCTTTTTAATTTAATTTTTTTTAAATCAAACAAAATCTTCAGATGTGTTTTTTTTGTCTATAATTTTCCAAAATTTATTTTTCCTCAAATTATTCATTCTTTTAAATTTTACCAAATTTTTATTTTTCATGATATAAATTTAATTTTTATGCAATTTTTTCATTGATTTTTAATAATTTTATAAATATAAATTTCGCGTAATGTTCAACAATACTTTTCATTGTTGCAATGAAATTATTAATTACTTTTCAAATCAGTAAGGAAACAGTGGACTTTGAAATAAACAAAAATGGACTGAAGCATGTAGTTTTATTTTTATCATTTCATCATCAAAATATATGTTTCTATTCAATTAAAATGTTGTCATAAAATGTACATTTCAATAAAATGAACAGTTGAAAAGTCTAAAGAAAAAAAAGCATATTTGGATTACTTCTCTCAAAATGATATTATAAATAGATTTAAATATTTTTGAAATGTTCCAGGCGTCTTAATTTTTGAGGGAATTAAATAGAATTGATAATAGAGAATTCGCTTAAACATCAAGATAAAAATGAACTATACATTTTATATTTTGAGGTTTTTAGATAGTTAAAAATCAATTGTAATTCAGAAAAATATAAAATTCTCATGAAAATTTCGTATGTGTGCATAAAAATATTTAAAAAAAAATTAACATTTAACTGGAATTACAAAATTCTACACAGTTTTGCTCCAAATAAGTTTATGTTGGATAATAAGGAAAGAATAATAGAAACAAAATTAAAAAGTCATTTGGACTATTTGAAATTTTAAATACATGCATATATCATTTAATTTTTTTAAAAATAATATATTTCGTTTTAAAAAAGTTTTTTGTTTTTTAAAAAATTTCACATATTTATATTTTAATTCATATGTATAAAAAATTCATAACAGTAATTGAATAATAATGCACAAAAGTGCCTAATAGAGTCCACCAACAACTTAACTAGGCATAATGATACATTTTGTTTTTCCTTCAAAACTTACGATAGGTTTTGTTAGATCAGCTTGTTTAAGCAAAGAATAATTTCCTCCATTTTTTATATCAAAATTATATTTTAAAAAATTAAAATAGCCTTTTTGCTGTTATATGCGCGATATCTTTGCAAAACTTATTTCTTGACTCATGGTTTAAATTTACTTTAAACATCTAGACTAGAAAATGGCATTTATGATTCTACATGCAAGAAGATCTTTGAAATATGAGATGTTTTGTAGAAAAATAAAGCAAGTTTTATAGTTTCGCTGAAAAATTTCTGCAGATTTTGCAAAATTTATGCCTTTTATGGTGAAACATATTTTTCGCCCTTCATACTCCTGCACAGGAGGATAAGAACTTTTTTCTAGAGTTTGTTTCCCAACTTCTTCTCGTGTATTGCTTTTTTGGAAATTCGAGAAACTTTGATTATGATATTCTCTTTTATGTGTTTTTCGTTTAGAAGATAAAATATTTTTTATATAACAGAATTTGTTCAATCTATATGAATCGCAAAGGAAAACAAATTATTGGGCAGCTTGAAAATACACCTTATGATTATTTCAATTGCACAATATAGTAAAAATGTAAAAAAAAACATTTCTTTTGTGATTACTAATATTCAGTATGTTTGAATTGTTATCTCTGTATGAAGGAAAAGCATGCTACTCTGTTTAACAATATAATTGCAAATATTACATTAGTTTATTAATTTTAATTCATATCAAATTCAATATGAGGTGCGATGAAAAAATGTTTAAACCATAATTCATCTTCTCAAACCTCATATTCAAAAAGTTTTTTTTCGTTTTTAGCAGCTAATGAAATTGATAACTGATCAATTTATCTTATTAACAAGGAAGACTTTTTGGATGAACTTGGCAGACATATGTTTCGTATTTAAGTCTTCTGTTCAAATGAACTAAACATCTGTCCAAATGAACGCTACAATTAATATTCCAATAACGCATGAACAAGGATACCATGCTTTTTTATACAATTTTTTATACGAATTTCCATATTTTTTATACCATTAATGCATGTATTGGGCATTTACAGTATCATTTTTCAATGCCATGACTTTCGACACTTTCCTGGCTGTATTAGAAACATCTGAACAATATTTAAATCCTTATGCAGCTTATGTACCATGTTCCATAAGGTTCTTCAACTTTGCATAAGCTTCATCACAGTCATGGCCAACTTTTGGTAAATTTTGATAAAAATTGTTTTCTCAATTTTAACTTGCAAAAAGAAAAATTCGATGTTCATAGATTTTTCAAATTTTTATTATGTAGGGAAATTATGGCAGTTACGTACTTGAAATTTAAGGCAAGATGTTCAAGCCTAATACCTGCCACATATCTTCAATTTCAGTGTCTTAGCCTGAAAGAAAGCCGCCAGTCAAGACATTTGTGGATCAGCCCTCATATTATATATATATATACACATACACACACAATAGCTCAAACAATTGAGAGTACACCTTATTTTTACTTGATAAATCCGACTTTCAATATAAATAACACATTACCGAGAAGTGCAAACATGTTTTTATTTTGCACATAACAAATGGTTTAATTTAAAGTAAAAATAAAGAAAGATCAACGAAACACTTCTAAACTAAAAATTTAGAAGCATTTTAAATAAACATACGCAGGTTTTGGCCCGAAAAATTGAGAATACACCAGTGAAATTTTTAATAATATCTTGCAAAGAAAAAAAGTGTCTACATTTCATTGCATGTCTTTAGGCTTTTATAAACCTTTAAACGTCCTCGTACCGATTCAACTAATTTGTGGTGGTGTCTGAACATATTTTACTCCATTCTTCTTGCAAACTTGTTTTAAATGGGTTTTGTTTTTAATTTTGTGTTTTTGAACCACTATTTCGAGGGTGCCCCACAAATATTCAATGGCATTGATGTCGGGGTACTGTGGTGGTGTGTGTAAATGCTGTTTACAATGAATAAGACACCACATTTTGGCATTACGTGCTTTCTGTTTGGAGTCGTTGTCCTGCTCGAAAACGAAATATCCCTCTAAACCCAAATTTTCAGTACTTTCTTTTAGTTGCTACGAAGTATATCAAAGTAAGCCAAATGACTAATAATGTCATCTTTAAAAATTAAATTTCTTACCCCGGATGAAGCCATATAACCCCAAAGCATGACCGAATCACCACCATATTTAACTGTAGGATGTAAATTTTTTGGATCCAAAACAGTATTAGGCTTACTCCATACGGTGCGACGCCTGTCACTGCTAAAATTGTTGAATTTTCTTTCATAACTAAATATAACATTCTTCCAAAAGTTATTGGTCTTCAATTGCTGAATTTTTGTGCATTTTAAACACTTTTTCTGAATTCACTACCTAGTTAACGGTTTCTCTCTAACAATTTGATTTTTATATCCAGCTTATCTAATTACATTTCTCACAGTTTCAGCACTTACATTTCTGCCTATGATTTGAAAAATTCCTGCAGCAAGTTGGATGAACTATACGGTCTCAGTAATCTAAAGGAAGATGCTAAGGGGGGCTAAGTGCTAAATCTAAAATTGGGTTTAGATTAAATTTCCTTTTCCAGCAGGACAACGACTCTAAACAGAAAACACTTAATATCAAAATGTGGTGTCTTTTTCATTGTAAACAGCATTTACACACACCACCACAGTACCCCGACATCACTGTCATTGAATATCTATGGGTCACACTCGAAATAGTGGTTCAAAAACACAAAATTATAAACAAAACCAATTTAAAACAAGTTTTCAAGAACAATGGGGTAAAATATCTTCAGATACCATCACAAATTGGTCGAATCGGTACCAGGGCGTTTAAAAGCCATTATAAAATCCAAAAGACATATAATCAAATATTTACACTTTTTTTCTTTGCGAAATATTACAAAAATATCACTGGTGTTTTCTCAACTTTTTGAGGCAAAAATTTGCATATGTTTATTTAAAATGCTTCTAAAATTTTTCAATTTAGAGGTTTTTCATTGATTTTTCTTTCTTTTTACTCTAAATTAAGCCATTTGTTATGTGTAAAAATAAAAACATGTTTGCTCTTCCCGGTAATGTGTTATTTATATTGAAAGTCGGATTTATCAAGTAAAAGTAAGGTGGACTCTAAATTTTTTCAGCCACTGTATATATACTAATGAAACATATTTGATATTTCGATATTGTAAGCAAATCATATTTAATAGAAATAAATGGTAATTCTTTGTAAAATCTGTAATATTATGCAGAAATTGAATATCTTTATATAACTCTTAAGAACGATGAATTCTTTTCCGGAACTCATTTGTGTGCAAATCATTTGGACTTATTGTTAACTAGTCGCCTTTGGCAACCAGCCGGTTCGCCAGTATTACCGCTCGCTACAATTTTCAATTAAATATTTCAAATAACTTGTCTCTTAATATCTTCTTCTCAAACAAAACATTTTTAATCTTCAAATTTTGATAGTCATACTTATACTGTTGTTTAGATCATTTCGTTCAATTTACTACATATATTTTCCTAATTTGTTGTCATTTCCAGTAAAACTTAATTAATTTAAGGTGGAAATGCTGAAATTCCAATTAATGTAAAGCTATTTTTTAATGAAACCAAGCGTTTTATTTTATTTATCATTTTTATTGTTATTTATTTATTATTATTATTATTGAATATGAGTACTACAAACAGAATCGCTCGGTATTTAAGTCTTATGTAAACTACAAAATATCTTTCACAATTTATGTAATATCTCAAAGAATAATTCAACAAAAATTTCTCATATTCAGCATAAAATTTAATTTTTAGTTTTGCTTTTCAAAAGGATTGAAACGAAATCAATAATAATATTTTGTTCCTGCCTATAAATATATTTCAAAAATTATGAAGTCTAAATTTAATTTAGTAAGGTATCATATTCTGAGAAATATTCTGGACACACCAAATTTTAAATAAATGAATGAATATTTCTATTTTCCACGATCAACTAAGACTGATTTATGAAACTTTGAATTTTAGAAACTTAGAAAAACTCAACATTTTCATAATCTTAGACCAATTAATCTTGAGAAACCTGCGCGCTGACTGGCGTATTTTCTTTGAAACGATCGATGGAAAATCAAAAATTATCTTTTTTTATTGAATAGTGATATTCAAATTTTCATAAATCAGTCAGTTTAAGCGATTTATTTTGTTGATTGGAAATTAACTCTTTTTATTTAAAATATTAGTGTTTCAAGAACATTTTGTTAAACATGATTTCCATAGCAGAAGCTTTATGTAAAATCAAAAATTCGTTATTTGTTAGAGCATTTATTGAATCAAGTTACATAAAATATAACCATTTTCTATTCAGACCATTTTAACAGATCTGTGTCTATTACTAAAGGTTTACAAATTAGATGTATGTTCATGATTTGAATGGATATCCTGTTCATATTAAACAAAACTTGCCTTAAAATATAACTGATTCATTGGATTAATAATATAGATAGTGTGAAAGATCATAAAATAATTTTTCTTAAATTTATTTTTTAGAAAAAATAATTTCATATTTGTTTCATTTCCTACAGACAGGTGCTGAAAATTATATTTTTGAAAATTTCATTTCCAAAATGATTTAATTTATTTTTAATTGGAGCTTTAATCAATGTGATGGCAACCCTTTGAAAAAAGCTAATTTTTTCCCATGAATGCGAAGCGTGCTCTTGCAGCTTAAATTTTATTTTTATTTTGTACGGAAAAAATTGCCGAAAAATATAGTTAAAATATTTATTTAAAAATTAATTAAAAATAGAAACTTAATTTTAAGGTTAAAATATTGGCATCATTTAAAAGATAAATTTATGATCTTTAACTTCATGTAAAAATCTTTTTTGTGCAATAATATTTTCGGAAGTTATAGCCAAAACACGCCAAAATTTCGCTTAATTTTTAAATAAATAAAATTCTAGTTAAAAATTCGAAAAAATAACCCCAAGGTGCACATTCCCAGCCTCCAAGGTATACACGTGCCAAATTTGGTAGCTGTAGGTTGGCCTGTAGAGCACCAACACACACACACACATTGAGCTTTATTATAAGCATAGATAAATATTTCTAAGAATATTTTGTAAAGTAATTCATGACAAATTTTCATGTAAAATTCATTATATAATAACATAGACATGAAAATATTTGTCTTTTTTTCTCATCGTTAGAGAAATTCATAAAAAAAACGTGAAATTAAATTCATAAAAGAACGATAAGATTCATAAAAAATAGAAAAGAATAAAGACTTATTTATCTCAAAAATATTTTCTTACGAATGCCCTTTAGATTGTAAATTTTATCTCTGGATGATTCAGATAACCGTCTCTTAATATACGGTATTTTACGAAGTATGTATTTCGATACTTATTTTAAATTGTATTATAACAAATCTTTGAAAATAATATTCACGCGTTTCATAATTACGAAACAATTTAAAAAGCAACATGAATTCAATAAAATTAATATAAACAACCTCCAGATTACTGGAAAGAATTTCAGAAATTTATATTTTGTAACAAAGCAAGCCCCAAATGCATAGGAGAACATAGGGAGATAAGAGTATTTTTCACAAAGATTATTTTTCAACTTTTGCGGAGGAGGTTTTTTTTCAAAAACATAGAAAATGTTTGAATAAGAAATTATGTTTTTACTGTCTTCTTATTCAACAAAAAAATAACTTTCATTAGCGTTTCTGCTTGTTTATTTTCACATTATTCAAGCTTTACAAAAAGAAGATATCTAGAGCGCTTTGAATATACTCTCCAGTGCTTTACATTGATACAAGAATCATCATGAGAAAAATGAAAAAAAAAAAAAAAGAAAAAAGAAAAGGAATTTTTGTCATGAAAATCTCTAGTTTGTTCCTATTTACCTAATATAGAATATTTTTCTTTTGTGTGATAGATTCGTATTTTTGCTATTTTTTTCGCAAAAAATAAAAGAAAATTCCATTCTCAGCATTCTATTATATTCTTGGAATTTATACAAATGCATTAAAAAAATACAATTGAACGGATTGGAAATAATTTAAGATATCCATGCGCTTTAATAGTTATACAAATATTCTTAGTTTGTAATATTTTAATAAAAAGTTGTAAAATAAAAACTTAAATTTTACTAAAAATCAAAAATTATAAAAAAAACGAGTGGAATATTTATTTTTAATGATATTTGTTTTTTCCTACAGACTTAAAATTATAATATTTCATAATGTAAAAGTATATAATCCTTTGTATTATTATATAAATATACTGCACCTTTAGAAGACAAGAAACAAATAAAAACAGTATTACAGTAAATATTCTTTGCTTTTATTGTATATATTTTTATTAATATTTTCATTTATAAATTATTAAAATTGACTTTATTATCGAATATTACATTCGAATATAAAACAAGTAATAAAAAGCTCTCGAAAAATGTTTCTATCATGGAACATTTAAATAGTTTTTGATATTTGTGGACGAATAGCAAACGATTTGCAACCTTCATTCAAATGAGTAAAAAAATTCTATAACATCTATTATTTTAATTGCAGATTTAAATATAACACTTTGAGAGAATTTTCTTTTAATTAAAAAAAAGATTTAAGTTCCTTTCAAAAATTTTGCCACACACTTTATTAGATAAATTAATTTAATAAATAAAGCTTCAATTTAATATATTTGCAATTTTAAAGAGTATTTTAGGAAAAAGAATTTGATTTCTTCCAATAATTTCACTTTATATTCTAACGGTAATAAATCAATTTAATATTTGAGGAATACAAGTAGTTTAAAATAATTATTTCCAGTTGTTGTTTCCTTGACAAAAACGTCATTATTCATCATTTGCTTTCGATGTATAAAGATATGAGGAAAATCTTAGTAATCAGCCTTATATGATGAAAATTTTCTAAATGGTTTTGATTTAATTCAGAAAAACATTGCGCAATATCTTTATAAAATTCTTTTTCGCAATAGCATAACTAAATTTAATTTTATTTAATGGCATGACTAGATGATTTTTTAAAATTTTTAATAACTTTTTTGGAAATGCTCACAGTTATATTTGAATGAAATTTTGTATCAATGTGATTTGAGGAATGTCTTACCATTACGATTGTAATGTAATTTTATTCTTAAAATTATGATTTTTTTTTCTTGTTTTTCAATGTTATCTAATTCTGGTTTTATCAATTTTACTTTGCTTACAAAAGTAAGGTATAGTTGTGACATAGTGACATAAATGTTTTACCAACTTGAATGGAAAATATTGAATTAAAAAAGTATTTTACTACAGCGATTAGTAAATATCTAGTTATCTATTTCAAGTTTTAGTTTCTATGTACTTTACATATTAATAATAAAAGTTATTTTAACTTTATCATAGTAGCTTTTTTATAAACTTGTATGAAACTTGAATTATTTTATGTTTGTAACGCAAAAAGTTCATAATTGATATTTTTCACACGTCCTGCTATACGGGTTTTTTTTAATTTTATATACTTATGTGTTGCCAATTACAATGCATTATTTTGATATTTCAGAATTTAATGATAAATTATTCGATTAATTGGATTATATGTTTTAATATCAATGATACCTCTAAGTAATGAATTTGGGGGGAAATGCAATATTGTATAATATATATAACATCAAATTATAAGTTATAATATCACAAATAAAAACAATTATAATAAAAATTTTACTTTTAATTACACACTAATAAAATTGTATTTATATAAAATGATTTCATCAATCAATCGATAAGATTCAGTGACAAAATATAACTCATTATTTCTGAAAGAAAAGTACCATCAAATGTAATGGTTCTAATTCTATATTCTAATCATTTCGGTTCATTCTACCAACCTTCTGAAATCTTTTCCCTGAATTTCTTGGAAAATTTATAGATAGAAATCACTTTCTAAATCATTCCATAACGACTTCATTAGCCAATTATTTGAAGAGGCTTTTGCTGTAATTACCGGACTCACTGTGATGCAACACATGGCCGTCAGTCCGTCCATCCGTTTGTTGCCCCCACTCTCATTTATTTCGCAACGTCCTCTTCTCATTTCGCATGGGCTCAATCAATCTTAATGAAGTTTCGTTTGAGAAGAATGGCAACTCCGAAATCACTCGGACTCAGTGGCTGAGGAAAGGAAATAATTTTCTGGTTTCCACGGCAACTGCCTCTGACGTCACCTGCTCTAAAAGCTAAGAGAGAGGGGTTGGGGCGGGCAGACCCCGTCGCTCATCTGGGGTCAATCTCGCCTCTGCCAGACTTCAGGGGAAGAGAAAACCTAAGTTTTATCACGTTACATGTGATCTGAGCTGATTCAATATTAACTATGCAGCGAAATGTTGATAGAGTGGTTAGATGCGAGAAAAGAATATCAAAGTTCTTTTTTTTATTGGTAGAAATAGTTCTCATTGCAACTTTCTGTAAGTCGAAGATTACATTATAAAATTGAAATAGAACGAAATTATTCGTTGGTTTATTTCAATATCTGGATGTAACTTTGAATTAAAAACTTTGAACTTTTTGAACTTTTGAATTGAAATATAACAATGAAAGAACCTTTGAACTTTTGAATTGATATATAACAACGAAAATAGTGCCTAATAGTAACAGAATTTATTTCTCTTTATTTTGAATAATGCTTATTTCGTATTTTTACTGAATATCTAACCAAAGAGCTCTTTTTTTGTTTACTGTTTATCAAACAAGTTTTACAGGCAGATCGCCAGGTAATGTTGCCAAGTAATCGCCAAGTTATTTCGTCATAGTATTGATGATTGGTAATGCGCGTAAATTTCATAGCGATAAAAGTTAACATCAGAGCGGAATGATGTCAACATTTCAACTTGATGTTTACGGCACATTTAAAAGGTAAATAAATATTGCAGTATCTATATCGTTCCCCTAATCTCTAATTATTATAAGAAAGAAATTATGAAAACTAAATTTAGTTGATCATGAGATGTATTTGCAAAACAAAAAAAGTTTTTTTGCGAACAAAGTAGTAATAATTCACTATGCTTTTAGTACTAGGCTTAGCTACATTTATATCAGGAATGATTTCCTTTCGCTGAAATGTTCTATATGTTGTCTTTTATATTCTTCCGTTATTTAATTTGGTTAGATGATATTAAGAGTATATTTTGAAATTACTAGAAAACTCCTTTGAAATGAAAATTGCAGTAATTTTGAATCGTAATCAAATGAAGAGGACATTTGTTGAATTGCCATTCTTTTTCACTAGATATATAAAATAGGACTTCAAGGATTTCACATTTACGTGCTTCGGAGCTCAAAGATGCAGCCCTCTAGGTTCAAAATAAAAATATCAGGAATTGCAAATCTATTAAATCGATAACATCTCGAGTATATTTTTAAATATTAAGTAAAAAATAAAGCTACAATTTCATATTTATAATTCATTTATAATTTCTAAAATTTAGAGTTGATATTGATGTATACTTGCGAATCTAATGTTGCGTATGAATTAGGCAGTTGAGTTCCAATTCAAAATTCTGTTCATCTGCTTATTTAACGAAAATAATTACCGGTTTAATGTCTTTCTTTTTCTGAAGAAATAAATACATGTCTTCCATTTTGCATTTTTTGAAAAAAAATGTATTATTATCTTTTATTTATACATGTTTGAAAAAAATATTTATTATTTTATTCAATCTCTGGAAGAAAAAAAAATCTTAAATTTTGCATTTTTTGAAAAAAATTTATTATCTTTTTTTCATACATGTCTGAAATTTTTTTTTTTTATTCTATTGAATCTCTGGATATTCAGTCCAACGCTACGTTTTTGTCAGTTTGTACAGTGCCTAGGTTGTCAGCTAATCTGTTATAAAGCAGGTACATTTTCTGAATAAAGCAGGCATTAAAGGGTTTTTAAAGCAAATGCCACTCATTGATTGGCAGTTCTTTCTTGCGACAATCATTGAATGTTCCAAACCATTTCATAATTCAATCATTTTTTTATTACAAAAAACTGGATTTTTTTAATGTTAACGTTTCAAAAAAGTTTTACTAATAGGGACTAAAGAATGTATAAAAAAATTAAAATCCTTAATTTTTTGGCAGTATAGTTATTGATTCAAACTACACAAAATAGCATTCTTTATGTCTATAGAAACATATTTATTTCAATGACATAAGCCTATTTATAATGGTTAACCGCTTATTTAAAAGGGTTTAGAAATTAGCCGTTTGACCAAGGTTACAGCGGAAACCCTGTATATACGAGGGTCAGTTTTCTTTTCAAATCCGATAGATCATCAAGAAACCCTCCAAGAGAGAGAATAAAACGATTGTCTTTCCAAAGTTATAGAAAAACATGGTTACATTTAGATGCAACTATGAAATTTCAGGTATTTGTTCGTGAACCAGGTTTCCGATTATTTCTTCATAAAACGTGGCTGCCAGTATTGGGAGATAGATCTTAGCATTCATTTGAAGATTCTCATTAAACTTTAGCTTAAAAGCTTTAATCTCCTAGGCACATTGTCCGTTCAGAAAAAACGATAAAAGTTACTTGGCTCTATGTCGAGTTCTCAATGAAGATAAACAAGAACTGAAGTATGTCGAAACAGATCTTGTTCTACATGTTGATCACATGGTTCGAAAGAAAAGATGGATGTGGGGGACTTAGGTAAAGATCTGACTGACCAGCTTGCCAAAGTTGCAATTTTACGGGGTCATTATTTATATGCTCCCTACTGCATCTCTTTTCCTTAAAAGAAAAGCAAAGAACCAGAATAATGAATAGCTTAAAAAGGGTAGAGTTAAGGTCCATATAATATCACTATCGGCAACATATTTTAAAAAGGGGAT
Organism: Argiope aurantia; assembly: GCA_026543865.1. Lineage (NCBI taxonomy): Eukaryota > Metazoa > Arthropoda > Arachnida > Araneae > Araneidae > Argiope > Argiope aurantia. Next base: position 157,152 of record JAPMOR010085133.1, read on the forward strand.
AGATATATATGATCCATTTCAATGACATATTCGTTAATCTTATTGATAATTACGTCGAAAAGTAATCATGATTGCATAAACATAAATTTATTACAAATTTTTAATAATAAATTCATTTTTCTAGTCTTGTCTTTTGTTTATGACTCACTGCATCTTGTATATTCGATAAAGAATTCTAAGATCTTATATATCATTATGTTAAGCATATTTTTTCTAACATATCTTAAGGTTTGACATTTATTTCTGAAATATATATAATTTTTTATGAGTGTGTCGTAAATATAAATTTTATTCTTTATTTTCCTATACCGGGTGTTCAATGCAAAACATGCTCTTTACCAAATTCCATTATGTATCATTTGTAGGAAAAGTAATTTAATCAAACAAACATTTTAAAACTAACGGATTCTTCCTTTAATTTATAAATTAAGCTAAACAAATCCATTAGTAATAGTTTACGTGCTAACTAATTGAATAACATAACCTACCTTACGTGCACACTTCTCACGTAAATATAAATAACTTAAAGAGACAAAATACAAAGGTTGTCTGCTACTTACTAAGTTAACAAAAACAGTGCAAGACACTGAGCGCTAATCCCTCTTACCCCCCCCCCCCAATGGTTAGACAAAACAGCTTCAAGATGCTCTTAAAAATATTTCAGGTACATTTAACAGGCAAACGATGTATTTAAATAATATTTCATATAATGTATTTAACAGGTAAACATATGGAATATAGTATTTTTTAATAAATGTATGAAATAATATTTTCCAGATGTTACGGATGCAGTTTTAGATGCTGCTGAACATCGTTTTTATGTTTTTAAACGAAAATAAAGAAAGAGCAGAAACCATTTGACGTCAAGATTATAATTAGATTCTAATAAATTTTTACAGGTGAATATTGATAAAAGTTTCTGTTATTGAACTTATAAATTTTCACAGCAGAATTTTTAATTTTTACTTTTACTCAAAAATTCTGCTGTTCTGTTATTCAACTTTAAATTTTACTTTTTTTGTAAGTACAACTTTTAAATAATGATATTAGTTTCAAAGTTAATTTATTTAATAAGCACTCTTCTCAATAATTATTTGGATGTATAATATTTATATACCTTTCTAAAAAGCTTCTTATTATTCTTGAATGATTCAGTTTGTTTTATTATATTACTTGACATTTAAATGAGTTTCCATAGGGCTTATTTGATACTATTGCATAAGAATGGAAGGAGATTCTTGAAAAGATGAAAATGTTCTGTAAGGTGTTCCCCTGTGCTTCTATATAAGGATATTACTATGAAATTTATCATTTTATCTTTATGTTTTGATACAGTTAGGAAGTTCCTGTTTCTTACTCGGGGGAAAGAACTGGAAGTGGGTATGAATAAGGAAAAATATTGAACATTTCACATACAACAAAATAATATAAGAAAATCCTTTTAAAATTCTATTTGTATATGTGCACTGAAAGGCCACTTTTTTATTTTTTCTGCTTGTCTCTACTTTATAACTAATTTTTATACATGCGGATTATTGAAATAATATTTTTTCTCAAATTCACTTCAAGGCAGTAGAATCGAAAGAAATCAAAATTTAAATAAATTTATGAAATAGCCGATAATTTATCTCTGAAAAATATTATTATACTATTGTTTTTTACTTGTAATACATAGGTGAACGAAATTTCAAAACACTAGAATATTAGGAAATAAGCAATAAATTGATCATAAAAATACATCTCTACAAACAAGAAACAAATGAAAAATAAGAGTGTAAAATATGAACTAATGTAAGATCAGCATAATATTCATGGTGAATTAGTGTCTAGGAGAAGAGAGATCCGATGCTTTGGTTTAGTCTATGCCAGAGTAAGAGGTATTTGATTAAAGTGCACTCGCAGACGATCGTTCCACGCATGAAAAGAGATTCGAATTGCCTGAAATGAGACCTATTTTAATAAAGCAACGCACAGTCTTCTTAATTATAACTGGCGAATTGCAAACAAAGAACTGCGATAAATTTAGGGAATATGAGATTATTAGGAAGTTTAAATATATTTTAAATAATTTTTCAATAAAAATATTATTTTTAATTACTACTCGTATCCCATTAAAATATTATGATTTATTTCAATATTTCTTAATTTAATAAAAAAAAAGACGCCAGAAAGAAAATACAAACAGAATCGGTCTGTTTTAAGCACATACATTCAGTTTCTATCTCAGGCAGTCTTGTTAAAACATTTTAAATAATTTCTTGTAAAAAGAATTTATTGTCCCAAAAGCAGAAATTATTTTTAATAAAATATCTAAAATACTAAAACCAAAATCATAAAAGCACATAATGCTGATGAAACACCCTAATTTTTTTACTGATAAAATATTCAAAATATTTCAGTCACATGTATGTTTTAATTTTTAATGAATGTATAGGGATTTGCGCTCTTATAATTTTTTCTTGCGGCTTGCTTTCCTTATAGTACCTACTGTTTTCAGCATCTCCAGTTTCAATTATTTTTCTTTGTTTACTTTTTATACTATTTATTTTGTTTTCTTCTTTTAATATTCTAAGAAACACACATGTTTTAATTTTTATTAATATGATTGCAGATATTTTATCGACATTTTCAATTAAACTTATGTTGAATTTCAACTCAGTTGCTGGCCCTGCGACTCCTCTTGCGTTTATCTGTTTTATATGTAGATGAGTAAAAGAAAATGCATATATATTTTACGTCCTCGTATAGATAGTACTATAATCGCCAAAAAATTTGAAATTGAGGTTTTGACGAATCTCTACGTTTTAGGCCTCCTTGAGTTAGAAAAACATATTTATAGAAAATGTATCTTTCGAACCATCTGTCTATCTATTTGTTTATGATAAAGATAACTCAAAAACACTTTGAGTTATACGGATGAAATTTGATATACGATCTTTTTATAAGATTTGTAGATTCACGTCATATTTTTGCAAAGTCCGTTCAGAGGAAGTCTGTCTGTCCTTCTGTCCGAATAAAAGTTAACATGCTAACTACAAAATAAAGAGATTTAGATCGATAAAATTTGGTTCATCGATTCAACCATCAAAATCTGAGCTAAATCCAACAAGGGGTTGACTATGTCTTAGTCTGTACGTTTAGAAATATATAAAGGCGATAGCTTAAAAACACAATGGCTTAAATATATCAAATTTGGTACGGGATTTTGTGACTACAAGTGCAGTTTTGTGTTTTCAGTCGATTTGAAAAAAGGGATCCAAAGCACAAACTCTATTTTCAGATACTTTTAAATGCATTCCAGATAATAATTGCTACAAAAATCACGAAATATGACAAGAATGTTTAATTAATAAATAATTTAGAACAAGCATCTAAGAAATTTATTTCGGTATAAAGAATTACTGAATATTTAATTTGTATTATCTACTATCATATTTCAATGTATCCTTGCTTTTTGTAGCGTTAACTATATAGAAACGATTTTCAAAATTAATCCACCTGTTCACAAACATTGATTGTATAAAAAATTGGATTAAGCGCGTTATTCGTGTTTAATCTGAAAATCCTGAACACTTTACTAAGCAAAATATATAAGCAATAAACATCAAAATGGCTGTTTCATGTTTTTTAGATACATTGCCATCTATGGAAAAAATCAACAATCAAGTTGATTTATTAATGGAAAAAAAATCAACAGCATGAAAAAAAAAATAGTTGAATAATTCGGTGGCTGTCTTTCAAGTATGTAAACTGCACAACTGCTTAGGGTCACTAAAGTGAAAAGGACCGCGACTAGAAACAATTTTATGGTTGCTGAACAAACAAGCTCATAAAAAATACAATTTTTATGAATGATAAAATATTAAGAAAATATTTAAACTTTTTTATCAAGTATAATTATTTAAGTACTAATATGTTTCATTACATTCATTTTATGATTAGAATATTTATAAAACCGAATGTCTGCTGCGAAAAGATTATATAAAAATGTGAATCCTGGGTATTTAACAGCCATAACAGATAAATAAATACATACATACATATATACTTAAAATGTTAGCTTAAAATAAAGCAATAAAGTGATAGAAATGTACGGAATTGTAAAACAAAATTGATAATCTTATAATAGGGACAGTGGACTTTGAAATAAACAAAAATGGGGGAAAACATGAAATGCTATTTTTTATTGTTTCATCACAAAAATATATGTTTATATTCTTCTAAAACAGTATTATAAAATGTTTTGCTCAACAATATTTGAAAGGCATAGAGAGAAAAAAACATTTTAATGACTTCTCAAAACGATATTTCTAATTAAATTTAAATTTATTTCAAATGTTCCATGTTTTTTAATTTGTGAAGAAATTAAATGGAATTGATAATAAAAATTTCGGTTAAAAATTGAAAGAAAATAGGGTATGTATTTTATATTTCAAAGTTTTTTAGATGGTCAATTTTATTTAAAAAAAACATGAAATTCTTATGAAAATTTAATGATTGTGTATAAAAATATTTCTAAAAAGTTAGTGTTTAATTGGAAGTATAAAATCATACAGAATTTTGTTTGAAATAAGTTTATATTGTGTAATAAGGAAAAAATAATGGAAAAAATTAAAAATTAAATCTCATGGAACATTTTAAACTTTTTTTTAAACTTTTATATGCCTTAATTTTTTTTAAAAAAATATATTGTTTTATGAAATTTGAAATTTGTTTTGAGAAAATCAACGTATTTATGCATAAAAAATTTCATAACCCTAAGTAAATAATTCCCAAAAGTTCCTAATAGATCCACCGTTCCCATAAAAGAATTCTAATTCTTAATGCATATGAATAAAAAGTTTCATAACCCTAAGTGAATAATTCATACAAGTGCCTAATAGATCCAGCGTCGCCTTAAACGAATTCTTTATAATATTCACTACCTATTGTCACAAAATGTCTAAATCCGTCATTGTTGAATTTATATTTAATTTTAAATGATATAATCAAGATCTATGTAGTCTCTGTATATAAATAACTACAATCACTTCTCACTAAGTTCTCTATCTAGTGATTCTAGCAAACGAAATTTTTATTCTGCGAGGAAAAGGAATCTTCTCCCAAACCACGCCATTTTTCCAAGCACGAGGCCTAATCTAATCAATGAAAGTATGTTATCTCAATTTATGGAGCAGACTTAAGACAACCCACTGATAGTTACTGTTTGCAACTGATCCACAAATTTAGTCTGGAATATGATGGATCTGTGTACACCGAGCTCTTATATTAAGTCTCAGTTCTATCACCAGCTTACTTGTTTCCCTTGTCACTCTTCCACTTGATTAATGTTCAAAGTTACTCGTTGTTTATTTTAAAGTATGAAATCTTTGCTGAATTTGAAAAGACTTGCGATCAAGATTATTTTTTAAATTCGAAACTGATACTGGAATTGGTTTAGAATATTAAAAGCTGTTGAATATTATTTAGATTACGTTTATTATTTTTTCTCCTGTATAATCATATACTAGTAGATTATTTCTGTATTTGTACAGAATTGTAAAGTTTAGTATTTGATCAATTCTACTAAGAATAGAGAAACATTAATCTATTCTCTGATTTGTCCGTACGAGTTGAGTATTATTTAGATAAGGCTTATTGTTTTTTTTTCTGCAGGATAATATGGATTTAGATTAGTAGATTGTTTTTGTGTAGAAATAGGACATAAATGACATAATATTTAGGTTTTTAACATAATATGTGGAATAAAGGACAATATTTAAGATATTAGGATTCCAAACAGAATTAATTTGTCTATTCTTTAATTAGTCAGTACAAGTTACTCTTTTTCATATTGCGTCATTTCACTTTGATGACTAAATTTATTATTAATGTTAAAAATATTAAAAATAGTTTTACATTTGGATGAGATGTGGTAATATAAATCTTAACATCACATGAAAATCTCAGTTTCAGTCAAAGCTCCTGATTTCAAAACATAATTTGAGATTTAATATAAATTGCTCAACATTTTAAAGCGTTTTTAACTTTAACAAAATTAACAGTTATTCTTTTAAATATTTGAATTAAAAATTTTTAAAAAGTCAAAAAACTCGTTTATTTACTTAAAAATTGCTCCAAGAATTTAATGTCATTCTCCAATCTATAAATTAATTACAAACAAAAATGTGTACATGTGTTCTATGGTACATTTTATCTGAATTTCATAATATAAGATTGCCGTCATAATTAATATTAGTAACTAGGATATTATAATTAAATAAAAATAAAACTCTAAAAGAAATAATTATTTAAAGAAAATTACAAACTACGAGAGAAAAGACCTCCAAATACAGTGTCGACATAAAATGAGCATCAAACAACCGAAAAAAGAGTGTTGTAAAAAATTGGAACCTCAAAACGTGGGAAAATATGCGTAGAATTCGAAAGTTGAATCTTAAAATATTGAATGATGAAATAAAGAAACTTGTAGAGATTAGGGTTTATACAAAAACTGACTTTTTGAAAAACCGGTTTTCGAATTCAATATTTCCAAAAAAACAGGTTTTAGCCGGTTTTCGAATTTTTGTCCAAAAAAATATTATAGGGTAAAATATTTTATTTAATTTTTATAAAATAACAAAAAACGAAATCATTATCAAAGTTAAAGTCAAAATATAAAAGAAAATTAAGAATTCATATACATATTACTTACAAAAAATAATGAAAACTCAAAAAAAATTTCAAATAATATTTAAATTATTTTCAATAATTTTAATTTCTCCTAAGAAAGTAGGATTTTAAAAAACATAAAATATCCACTGAACGGTGGATAAGTCTTGTTCTTATTTTGGACACAATGTGGTCGAAAATTGAAAATACTCGTTCAACTAGCTACTGAGCTTGATTTTATAGTTTTCATGGCATCAAATAACAAATCTAAGTATTTTTTGTTCTTTTAATCGTTGCCCCAAATAATGAAAATTCAGCTTTTAGTGTCTTTGTATTTGTAAGTTTTCCTTCAGGGTCTTGAAGAAACATATGAATTGATTTTTCCATGGCTTCTTTTAAAAAAGCATTACTCTGATGAGTAGTTTCTTTGTTTTGCTGTTCATCAGAATCGGTTTCCACATAAGAATTCGGAAATATTCTATACAATATCTGTCCAGATAACTTGAAAATGTAAGTTTCTGAAGATAAAGAAAGTATACTAGATTTCTTCGCTGAACTAGAAATATTTTGCAAATTTTGCAAATACAGCAAAACAGTTGCTAATTCTACTTGCCTTCTTCTTTCTTGAATTCGTTCTTCTAAAGCATATAATAATTTCAAACTTATTTCAGTGTTTAAATTTTTTAATTCATTTAACAGAAATTCTATATTTGAATTTCTATTAAATGATAAATATACCTTCACTTGTTAATAAATTGGCATCTCGTCGCCATAAGCCTTCAGCTACTAAACGAATCGGTCCCAACCGATAAAATTCAAAATATTTGTTTGGTTTTATTGAAGAAGAATATCCAGGCGTTCCGGAAAACCGGTTTTCTTAATTTAAAACCCGGTTTTAAAACGAGACAAATTTACTTTAAAAAACCAGGTTTGAAAAACCGTCAAATCCTAGTAAAGATTTTGAAAATTTATATAACAAGAAATTTTCTATTTAATTAAATTTGAAAATCACAATCTCAGAGAGCATTTTTTTCTAAAAGCCAATCTTGGACAGAAAAATGAATATGGCTTAGTAAATATACATGATTAAAATTATTAACATTGTATGAAAAAAAAGGCAAGGAAATCTATTTTCTGCTTTTTTCCCCTTTGTCTGAAGTTCATGTTAGAATTGACATATACAGGAGGGGGGAAGATAAATGATAAATAATTTGCATGCATTAAGATAAAATGTCATATTCAAATGTGAATTATGTATTTATTAATTTATATACATATAAAAAAGACAAAGAAAAAAAGTATAAATTTTGAAAGGTGATAGATAGAGTTGAGAACCAAAATTCCATATTTAATCACATGCTTTATTTTATAATATTATTCACTGTAACTTCATTTCTCAGATGTGCCAATTTTTAATTTATTTTCAAATCATATATTTGATAAAGTAAATATTTTAATTTGACATTTTTCAATTCATTTTTGCGTGAAAAAAATCATTAATTTTTAAATATGAAATTTTGAAAGTCCTTTTGACCTTAAAAATGTAATATATGTAGGTATTTTTCTCGGAAGTACCTTGATATACTGCAACACTCCCGTTAAATAAAAAATCTTGTCATAAAAATTCACTTACGTTTTATACTCCTTTTTAATTGCCTTTTATTATTACAATTAAATAACAATAATGACAGTAATCTTTTTTAATATCAATTATACCGGTTGGGCAAAAAGTCCGTGAAAAATTTAAAAAATTATAAAACCCGTAAAATTAAGCAAAATAAAAAACGGTTTGCAGATTTAGCATCTATAAGTCTCGGGTTTTTTTTTTAGGTAAGGAAAAAAATTAATTCAAAAAACAGCCGATAGGTAGCGCTGGTATGAACGACTTAGTTGGAAATGTGCAAATGAGGCAGGCGATTATAAATACTTCCGCTCTTGAATAAGGATGCTATGTGGAAAAGATAAAGATTTGTAGGTGAAGCTGTTTTACCTGAACCAGGAATTAGCACTGCGTAAATTCCGACTTCAGAAAAATGTGAAGAATGGGAAAGGACGTTTAACAGTGGTATGCCTCATAAAGATCGTTCATTTATTTAAAGAAACAGGATTGCTGGAAGATCGTGTAAGGTCCGGACGACCAAGTTTAATGCAGGCATGTTCGGAGCGCGTTGCAGCCGAAATGGAAACATTAGATTCCGAAACCACAACCATCCTCGATACGTAACATTCTTCATGGAATTCTTAATCAGTATCCATACAAATTAGTCTTGCTATGAACTTTTAGCATTGGATACTGAGGAAAGAGAAGCATCTACGATGTGGGCTCTCTCCAAAATTGAACACGATCCATCCTGGGTCTTTAACATCTTGTGGACAGATGAAGCTCATATTACGCTCCATGGCGATGTTAGTTCACATAACTGTCGTGTCTGGACGACGTCAAATCCACGAGTGCATGCTGAGAAATCACTGCATTCCCCCAAAGTCACAGTGTGGCGTGGTTTCACATGTTCCTTCATCATAGGACCCTTCTTCTTTGAAACGCAGTGTCCGGTAAATGGATGGAAAACGGTGACAGTAAATGCTCAGCGTTATTTAATGCTTCTGCACGAAAAGATTGTTTCCTTTTTGCTTGAGAAAGAGGCGCTTTCTTCTGTTACCTTTATGCAAGATGGAACAAAAGTCACACTGCTATTCCAGTCAAGGAATTCCTGATACAGACGTTCAGCGAAGAGATAATCATTAGCAGACGTTGCAAGCTTCCATGGCCTTCTCGGTCACTAGGTATGACATCATCAGACTTTTGGCTATGGGGAAATTTAAAATCCCGGATGTACTGGGTGTGTGTACCCGTTCATCCATTCTTCCGGAATTGAAAGATTCAATCAGCATGTATGCGTACAGCCGGACATGCTGCACTCTGCCGTTGCTGGAATTGGGACACGCCTGATTTGGTAATCACTTGTGGTGGTGGACATGTTGAACGCATATTGCAATAATGAATGAGTTGATAACATGATTTTTTTTGTGTGTGTGTGTCTATTCTTTCATTTTTGTACGAAACGCCACCTACCCGCCGCTGTCTTAGAATCTAAAAAAGTCCCATGGCTTATTGATGCTATATCTGCAAACGGTTTTTTATTTTGCTTAATTTTACGGGTTTTATAAATTTTTAAAGATTTTACGGTCTTTTTGTCCACCTTGTTTTATTATAAATTGTATTTAAGATGCTAAAAAATCTAACCAAAATGCAAAGAATACAAAGTATGCTTTTAAAAATCCCTAAATATTAAAGAAAAATAGATTAAGCTTATTTATACATATCGCATCTAGTAATACAAGTAAATAACCTCACAAATGATTTGTTTTCAGCTATAACTCCACCATGAAAACAATTACTTCTACCATATGAAACGTGCTTCATAACATTGCTCTTTTAAAATTCAGGGTCCCCAATATTCGAATTTAGTAGCTGTTTGATTAATTACCAACTGATTTTTTGTCGCAAACATGTTTATTTTTAAATTTCCGAGACCAAAAGGTAATTTATCATTTCTGGGAACTAAAATTCGGACAGGTAAAAACAAAAACTGGTTTTTGTTACCTCTGTCTTAAACCTTTTTATGAAGAGCTTCATTAAAAACAAAAACGAATTTGATCGTTCTTGGAAGCTTGAGTGAAATTTTCGATGATAAAAAAATAAAATCATCATTTTTCCGAAAAAGCCGATAATCCTAGTTATTTGTTTTTCCAGAAATTTTTTTTGATAGGCGCCCATCTAATTTTATTAGTCAATCAATGTTACAAAATAATTTTGTAAACGTTTTTTTTAAATATAATTTGGTTTTTGATTTTTTTTCAATATTTTTTAATATTTGTTTTTGAATTATTTCATAAACTTTTTAAATATGAGTTTTCCAAGTGGATGAAAGTTATTTAAATGCAGGATTGAGAAATTCCATGGCCAAACATCTCGCAATTTTAAAATTTCTCACCTTATTTATAAAATCAGAATATATAATTTTTTAATGCAAACAAATTCTTTGATATAAAATACCATAATATGCAAAATATTTTTATCGTTTGCATATTATAATTATCGTTTTATTATAGTAAAATTGAGAAAATTCTGTTGCACTAAAGTTTATAGCTTCCCGAAACACCGGATTATTACAAACGATTTTAAAAAACCGCAAAAAGTTCATTTTCTCTATAAATTATAAACAATTTCTGAAAATAAAATCAAAATTTAGTTAAATATTATGAATTCCAACCATAACATATATTTACCTCTTTGAGTATCAAAGCAGCCATTTTCAATCTCTATCAATCGTCAAACTCAATTACTGAAATTTAGGATCAAATTGTAAAAAACAATTTCTATAACAATTTTTCAAATAAAAGGTGTACATTTGTAAAAGCAATAAAATAAAATAAATCATTTTAAATATATTTTTTATTACGTTTTTGGCTATTTTAAATTCAGTTAAGATGAAATCTTGGATGCTGCAATGCTATTTCTTTGCAGAATGCTGCTAGTGGAGTGGAACTTTTACATGGAATACATACCACGTTTTGCATAGATTCAAATAAGTAATAATTAATTATTCACTAATTTATCTCTAATAATTATTTTATAATTAATATCAATAGGAGATAAATTATTTAATTATCATTATCAAAAAAAAACCTTCATTACATTTTTCTGGACGTTTTAGAATACTTGAGAACAAAATTTATATATAAAGTATTAAATTGATTGGATTTCTAAAAAGCTTCCGGAATTATCTATATAGATTTTATGAAATAATGTCTCCTATATCGTACTATTTCAGTTAAAATAACACGAAATTTACTTTACCATGATGGCGTCTTTTAGAAAACATAGAAATATTTAACTGAATGTTGTTCCAATACATGAAGGCATTTATTGCATGGAAAACAAGATGTATTCCTATCTATCCCATTTCCTTTTTAATTAGATCTTCATGTAAAAATATATCAGTCACATAGATATTAAATGCAAGATAGATTTGTAAAGCAATAAAGACAAATTTAAATTGTGAAACCACTTCTAAGAATATTTGATAATCATTTTCGAGACAATTTGCAATCAATTGAATCAACATCATAAGAAAAAGGAATACTTAGTTTCATTAAAGTAAATTGTAAACATATCTAATGAACAAATATTGAAAAATTGTTGAGATTCCAGTCAAACAACGTACAAAGGATGTTTTGTATATATACAGTAAGATAAGCTAATGGCAGTTATCTATTCTAATAAAGAAGAGGTGTGTGTGTGTGTGTGTGTGTGTTGGCGCTTTACAGGCCAGACCGCTTCATCTACAGCTAAATTTAACTCTTACTTTAGAAAATTGACCTGTTCTTATCATACATATATTTCTACTTTTTCATATAGGGCCATATAATAATTTCAAAAATTCAATTTTTTAATTTATCCTTTCGTTAATTTATATTTTTTAAAACATGATTTAAAGCTCTTGATTTCATAATTATTTGACTTTAAACACGATATTAGCTAAACATGAGCTGAAATATAATTTTTTCAGGTATTTATTTTTATATCAGAGAGACAGAGACTCTCATAAGAGATAACTAAAATGAGAAGCTACACAATTGAATAATATTGAGAAATAAATATGAAAAATTAAATGGAAGATTAAAAACTATATTGCATAAATACAATCTGTTATTTTTAATATTATTCCAACTGTTATTTAACGTTATTAATGTTTAATTCTAATTTCCGAAAATAACTAGAAATATAAGCACAAAAAAGTAGTGAAATAAATCCCATTCTTAAAACATTATGAAAATTTTGCAAAAATGAAGTATATCAAATATATAGTAGTATTTCATGTAAGATTGAATCTGTTTTTTAAATATAAAAACAATAATAAATTAATAATAAAAAAACGAATATTTCCAAACCCTAATAAACTAACACTCGTATCAAAGACTTCCGAAGAAAAATAAATATTTCAAATTCAAAACGTTACTCAGCTTTTGTCGAAACCCAGACAGGTCATTAACAATAAATAAAGCAAACAATCCCTGAAAGAGCGGTTTAATAAGGAATATTTCAGATTAAAACGTAAAGTTTTTTAATAAAATGAGGTATATTGGAAACGTGATTGATAATCAATTACATAAAGAGAGTTTCAATTATCATGTTGACACGCGGATAAATTTATAATTTCTTTGGTTAATTTATATTAAAACATTTATCATTATTTTTCTAGTTCCAATCCTTTATTAAAATGTAATTAATTGTTTTAAGCACATTTCAATTGCATTTTCTTAAACCGTTATATATGAGATAAATATGTCACTGTATTAAAACATAAATTTTTAAATATTTTTATTTTTAATGGGCAATCGATTAGAAGGTGGAATAACTCCATGCGTCCATGATTATATTGATAATGAATTTCTGTTTTAGGCAACTCCGCAGTACAGAGTTTGAATCTGACATTGTTTTTTCCAGACTGGTTCTAGTTCTTCAAAGTAAATAAGGAAATTAAATCTCAATAGTTCCAGATACTTAACACTCAAATCGTATTCATGCTCTCTGAATTATTAATCTATACTTATAATAACGCTCAATGTGTGTGTGAGTGTGTTGGCGCTCTACAGGCCAGACCATTCAACCTACAGCTACCACATTTGGCACGTGTATACCTTGGAGACCGGGAATGTGCACCTGGGGGTTATTTTTTCGAATTTTTAACTAGAATTTTATTTATTTAAAAATTAAACGAAATTTTGACGTGTTTCTGCTATAACTTCCGAAAATATTACGGCACAAAAAAAAAGTTTTTACATGAAGTTAAAGATCAAAAATTTATCTTTTAAATGATACAAATGTTTTAATCTTAAAATTAAATTTCTATTTTTAATGAATTTTTAAATAAATATTTTAACTATATTTTTCAATAATTTTTTTCGTAAAAAATAAAAATAAAACTAAGCACGTTTCGCATTCATGGGAAAAAATTAGCTTTTTTCAAAGTGTTGCCATCACATTGATTAAAACGTCAATTATAAATAAATTAAATCTTTTTGGAAATGAAATCTGCAAAAATATAATTTTCGGCACGTGTCTGTAGGAAAGGAAACATATATGAAATATTTTTTCTAAAAACTAAATTCAAGAAATATTATTTTATGATCTTTTACACTCTCTAAACAGGGTGTTTATTTAGTCCCGGACCCATTTTGATGTTTAATGAATCATAAAATAATGAAGATATAAACAAACTTATGGCATTTATAGATGGAATAACTCATATGTTTTCCTTTTCAGGTTTGAATACTTTTACTTTTGTAAATATCGTCTGCGAGTGTGGTTAATTTCAGATAATTTCATTTTCCAGTCTAAATATCTGTACTTTTCTAAATATCGTCTACTTATTAATTGAATTTTTCTCTCTTTTGTTTTTGGCAACTATTGAAATGTTATGTTTACTTTTGATGTGTTTGTTCTATGTAGTATTTTTGTATGTGATGTTTTATTCGAGCGGATATTAAGGAGAATGCATACACCATAAGAGAAAGCACAGATTTTATGGTGGTCATAGAGTTAATTTCCAATCATCTAAATCACTGACTTTTAAGAGTTAATTTCCAATCACTTAAACTGACTGATTTATGAAAATTTTAATATCACTATTCAATAAAAAAAGAATAATTTTAGATTTTCCATCGATCGCTTCAAAGAAAATACGCCAATCAGCGCGCAGGTTTCTCAAGATTAATTGGCCTAAGATTATGAAAATGTTGAGTTTTTCTAAATTTTTAACATTTAAAACTTCATAAATAAGTCTTAGTTGATTGTGGAAAATAGAAACATTCATTCATTTATTTAAAATTTGGTGTGTGCAAACTATTTCTCAGAATATGATACCTTACTGCATTAAATTTAGACTTCATAATTTTTGAAATATATTTATAGGCCGGATCAAAATATTATTATTGATTTCATTTCAATCTTTTTGAAAGCAAAACGAAAAACTGAATTTTATGCTGAATCTGAGAAATTTTTGTTGAATTATTGTTTGAGATATTACATAAATTATGAAAAATATTTTGTAGTTCACATAAGACTTAAATACCGAGCGATACTGTTTGCAATACTCACATTCAATAATAATAATAATTAATAAATAACAATAAAGATGATAAATAAAATAAAATGCTTGGTTTTATTAAAAAAATATCTTAATATTAATTGCAATTTCATCATTTACATTTTAAATTAAAGTTGAAGTCTTGCCGGAAATGACAACAAATTAGCAAAATATATATAGTAAATTGAACGAAACGATCTAAACAGTATAAGTTTGGTATAACTATCAAAATTTGAAGATTAAAAATGTTTTGTTTGAGAATCCTTTAAGAGACCAGTTACTTAAAATATTTAATTGAAAATTGTAGCGAGCGGTAATAATGGCGAACCGGCTTTTCGCCAAAGGCGGCTAGTTGATAATAAAACCTACAGGAGTGGTACCTCAAAAACTTTCGAACATCATCTCTAATAAAGTTGTATTCCCCATCCCCCCATCGCATGTGAAATTGTGAACTTAAGGTAAATTCTCAAATGCCTTGCATGGTATTGGTGATTAATAGTTACGAAATATAGTTCTTCGGCGATAGTTTTGGTAGTTAATCCTGGCATGCGGCTAATGCACAAGTACTCGAAAATCGAATATACTTTTGAATACCTTTTTTCAGATCGACGGAAATCAAAATTTGTTATAGAATTCTACTTTAGTCACAAAATTACAAAGCAAGCTTTATTTATTTAATGTCATTGCGTTTATGTGCTTGCGAAAATACAGAACAACAAATGATCTACCTCCTCGAGGGGTTGTGATAAAAAATTTAGGACACACCTACTCTTTAAGTGATGAATACATGCATCAGATTTTTTTTTATCTCACTTCTTTCATTTTGCAGTTATCGTGTTCACTTATACACAGACAGCCGGATAGACAGACTTCCTCTGATTGGATTCGTACAAAATTTGACAGAAATCTACGAGTTTTGTGTTAAATCCTTATACAAAATTTCACTGATCTTTCTCACAGCAGTTTTCAAATTATTTTGTCACAATTTCATAATTATATTTTTCACTTAAGGAAATCTGAAATGTGGAGTTCAGGCTCAAGTTTCTGTTTTTGACGATTACCATAATCAAGAGAAAGTAAAAATGAATGCAATAAATTTACTATTATTTAAAAATGTAATCGTTATGCAGGTATTATAGAATAATCAATATAGTCGAAAGAAAAATCTGTACAGAAATCACGTTAGCGGTATCAAATGTAAACTAGAGAATAAAATTTATTAAAAAAATATATTTCACAAATCGAAATAGATCAGTTGTAAATTAATAATGGTAATCTAAGTAATTGGTGTATTAAATTAGCAATGGTATTCTAATATTGCGTAATAAGACTGCGTTAAATTCAATAAAAATAAAGCTAAAATGTTAATTCATTAAATTCATGAAAGATAATTTTACGATTTGACGCTTTTATGTGTATTGGATGTTTTATGTTGAAGAAATAAACAATAATTTGCCATCATATTAATGCTCCAACTATTTGAATTTTTTCATTTATTGAGAAGGATCTTTGTTTCTCATTAGAATGGCTTATGTTTATAGAAAACTGATCATTATAACAGATGATGTAAAAACTTCACTTCTGTGCCCCTATTAGCTCTTAATTTTTCTAAACTTTTAAGCATAAATCTATGCTTGATGGTTCTTAGTTAAGAAAGATGAAAAATGACGAAACAGGAGACTAATTATCAGTCATAAATTTTTAAAATGTGGATCTTTTACGAATTTTTAGAACCAAATGGAATAAATTCCTTCTTTGTTTCTTTTTATTGTTCAATCCAACCTTTTTATTACTTTCTCGTACATGAAGTATGGAAAAAGTATTTTAACTGTGAAAAATTTGAACTCTATATATTTACGACCCATCAGGTTTCAAACTTCCCTGAGTTCGAAAAAAGCAAGCTTGTCTATGAAAACGATAACTCAAAAACGTTTCGATCTGGACGGGTGAAATTTGGTAGATGGGCTTACAATCAAATTTGTAGATTTCTATCAGATTGTGAACGAAATCCGTAAACAAGAAGTTTGTCTGGCCGTACGATTAAAAATAAACTCTGTAAGTCCAAACCGCGAAATGCTATGCAGAACAAATCTGGTACACATATTTAGAGCCTATACAAATTCTTATCAAGTTCCATGCCAAATATGTCAAAGAGTTGACCAACTGCCGATCTGTATTTTCGCATGCATGTAAGCATAAATGAAATGAATTAAATCATTGAAATTTGATTTCTTATCTTGAGATTACTAATGTAGTTCCCTCTCAAATTTTGATTTCATTTGGTCGGAAAAAGGGCATTCAATATACATATTCGCATGAAAGTTTCAATGAAAATCGCAAGTTCTCGTGAAAGAGATTCCAGGTATTTGCAGACTTATTCAAGTTTATAATTTTATTCAAGAAAAGAGAATCGGAGAGTTTGAGAGAAAATTCCGGGAGACCTCTTCCGCTGATATTTATATTGATACAATTGCCGTATTTATTGAATGGGGTAACGAATTATTTCATTAGACATAGTCTTATAAAAATTGACGGGGGTTATTTTCTGGTATTTATCATCACATCGCTCCTTGGGCATTTTAACTATATTTACAGTCAGAGAAGTTTTGTAAAAACTTAATATTTTATTGAAACTTTTTTTAATTATTTCC
This sequence comes from Argiope aurantia, assembly GCA_026543865.1. NCBI lineage: Eukaryota > Metazoa > Arthropoda > Arachnida > Araneae > Araneidae > Argiope > Argiope aurantia. The sequence goes on from JAPMOR010085133.1 coordinate 174,607, forward strand.
CCCGAAGCAACTAAAACTGGACTTAACTGAGATATTACCCCAATAGGGAATTAACAATTTTAAGATCAACATTAATAAACTAATGGCATTTCTAGTAGTGGAGATACATTATGGTAATTTTAAAGTTTGTTTAAAATCAAAAATTTCTTTCTTGGTCTTTTATGGAATAAAAATGTCACCCTAAAATGTTTGTATAAATATTAAAGTATTTATAAATTAAAATTTTACAAAGGTGAACTAGAGCAAATGTTTGTATGTTCTACATAAATATACATACATGGTACAAGATTTGTACATTCTAGGTTTAGGTGAATTCTTAATCCCTTATTCAGAAAATGTCTAAAAGTAAGAATGATGAAATTTATAAAGATAATATTGAAGACACACAAAACATATTGAATATATGAGAAAAAATCTGAAAAATATTTCAAAATATTAAATTAAAGCATACTACTTATATTACAGTAGGCGGATACATTTTCTCCATTCTATAACTAAAATCAATGTACTTTTTTATGACACACAGTTAAAAAAACGGTTTCAAAATATAAGACAAATATTATCTTCCAATTTTTGTAAAAGCTAGTTTCAAAAACATTTGCTGTTAATAAGAATCGTTTAATTGAATTGGAACCATTTGTGGAAAAACTTAAAACAAAGAAGCACATTATCAATGATATCATTTAACAAACAAAATTTTTCGTATTAAAAAAATCGATATTATAAGATTGAGTAACTTTAAAATGAAAATGATGCTTTATAAGTTGATAATGCTTTTTAAATGATATTTCATGAATAACGAGAATTATATAATAATATTAGAATACTTTGAAAAGGCGAATTTGGTTTTAAAAATAACTAATTCTTTGTAATTCAGCATTCTTTACTTCTGAAAGCTTTTGTAAAATTCTTTTTCTATGGTTACTCTTTGACAAAATGGGTTGATATTTTTATATTTCATAATATAGTTTCAATGCTCTTTTACAGCTTTAAATGCTGTTTTCTAAAATTTAATTTATAGAAAAATATTTCTGAAAACACTTTGTATCTTCAGCTATATAATTTTGTTTCATAAAAGGTTATTCAATATGTTTATGCAAAAATTGAAAACTAAGATTTTATAATATTTTTCAAAAAATGCATCCTTACTGTATTTATATATCTTAACCCTTAAATACATATTATCAATTCTCTACATCCAGTTCCACTTAAGTTTATTCAAAACCCCATAAACAATAACTCGTATCTGAATGAAAAAAATGACATTACTTTTGGAGTAAGTTGTATCGTTTTTTTACATCTGAATATGGCGGGTGATGAAATTCAGTGTGTTACCTGAAGAGGTATTTTCTATTGTCGAGTTCCCTATAAAGCAGTGACTTATCTACTTGTTAAAAATTTATTTCTCATCAATTGTCAGGTAAGCGATCAATATTTGAGGTTTTATTTGAAAATTAAATTAGATACAAGCTAGATTTTTGGGAAATACTGTATGTTGCCAAAAGTCTTCATACAACTTTTTTTCAAAATAAATATACCATGTTGTTGCCTGGATTTTTTTAATTTATTTTTTATGTAACCTATGACTATTTTGCTATAGTAAACAATTTTTTAATTCAAAACGAATAATCATGCATTGAAGAGTTGAGTCATTCTTTACATTTAAATGAAATATTTGCATTTTACTTGCATTCATTAGTCGTTCAGATTTATGTAAACTTATAAAATTATTTGAATAAGCAGTTTCTTTACAAAATAAATTTTAGAAGTTGAATTTTGTAAAAATTATATATCGTATTAATTAATTAATAGCATCTCATGAAAACGAATTCACGAAATATTTTTTCTTTGCGATATAATAATAGTTTTGTATACTATAAGGATAGAAGGAGCTGTCAATAGGCACGTACCTGTGATAGGAAATACCCAACAGACTGTCTCTAATGCTTGTTACCCTAACAGGATTTCTTCGAATTTCGACCAAAAAACGAAACCAATATTTTCTCTTTTATCGGACAGACATGATAAAATGGGAAATGCTGATAAAAAAAAAGATACTTCTAACTTAGCGGCACGTTGGAGAAGCGTGTATGTTTCAAAAATTGAAAAGGCGGGTAGTGTGAAACAGGTTGAATTCGGCTGGAAAGGAACTTTTTAACTCTTGTATTTTTTGCACGTCACGTGAACGGAATGACAATTTTTCCACCCCTTTTTACTGGATGTTTGTGATAGAGCAGCGAATTGGTTTTGAAATTCTATTTGGCGCTGGTGAGTTTCCTTTTACGTCTGATATAGGGACCTGGATCTAGAATTTTCAGTTTTTGAGTTTGCATCATCTATTATGTATAACGTCATAGATAAGACTGGTATATACCTTTTTCTATTTTTCAAAGAAAAATGGAAGCTCTTATATATGTTTCTACTATGGAAGTTTTTAAAGTATGTAATTACTTTACCTCTCTAGATGGTCTGTTATCTGTTCAAAATATCTCAGATTTGACTGTTACAAATTAGCAAATAGAAGTTGTAATACAAACTCTCATGAACATTGTCAGAATGCTTAAAAATAATAAATATTATTTGTTATGCGTTTTAGATGTAAATGTATAGTTACATTTCGAGTTTTGTTTCCTCTATCCATAATTTTCTCGAATACTCTAACTAAAACTAATCATTAAAATCAGATTAAAACAAATAGTGATTCAGAAATAATAATAAAAAAATTCACTAAAGAAAAACTTTACTATCAAATACGGAACAGCAATAATGGAGAATATTAGTAAAATCTTCCCTTGAATCAGCATAAAAATAAAAGAATAATAATTTCAGATCATAGCTTATTGATTTTTGCTATATTCCAGCATAAAAAAACATGTAAATAAAATGAGAAATTTAAATCCAATAATAAAAAAGTTTAATTTTTATTCCTATTTAAGTTTATTTACATATTAATAAATTATTCTATTTAACTATTAACAAAACCTATCTGAATTGTTGGAATCCAAAACAGAAATTGAAATATGATATTCCGTTAATGATGTGGCATATAGTATTTTTAACTGTACCCAAGATTATAGATTTCGTTGGCCTTTTCCATTATAGATTTTAAGATTCTTCTACCAGATTCATCATAAGATAAATAAACATAATTTAAAGAGTAATTAATATTTAAATATATAGATATTGATAAAAAAAGGTTAATATTAAAAAGTTACAAAAAAAAGGTTAATTTACAAGTTACATTACTTAAATAGTATGTACTAATGTTTTAAAAATTGCTTCGTGCCAATGAAAGTTGAATTATAGAATTGAAATAGTAATTTATAGAAGAAAATGAGTTATGAAGAATAAAATTCAATGCACGATCATTTTCAAATATTATAGCTACAATCGTCTGCTTCCTTCTAAAAAATGTTTTATATATTTGTCTTTTTTTACTTATCAGAAGTTCTTTTTCCATATTGCAGTTTTCTTGCATATGCAACTGAGAAAACTTTTTAAAACATGAGGTATATTAAATAATTTTTTTATTCTACAAAATATTCTGTTTAAATAAATTTTACTTTACCGTCATTAAGAAAAGAGTCAGGCAATTGCCTTAATTGATTAAAAAAAATATGCAGTTCTACCAAACACAAATTTGGATTTTAAATAGAGTAAAAAGGGAGGAGTAAATTCTATGACCATTAATGCATTTACTCAAGAATACTAATTTCCGAACATGGTGAAGAAAAAGAATTTTTCACAATTTCTGTTTCTGTTTTACAAATAGTTCAACTGTGCATACACGCAATGGCGTTTTACCAAAAAATCTTTTCTAATAGCTTTGGCAAATAATTAATGATTCATTTATTAAAACAGTTTTTCTATTTCGTTATTCAATTTTTATGCAATAAAACTTTTCGTCAGTTATATTTTTGTCCATTTATAATTTCCAATTTTAACTTAGGTGTGAAAATGTTGTTGTTGTAACTATAAGAAAACTTAATGCCAATATAAAGACATGGAATCCGTGGTACTTCTGCTAAAATATTTACCCATTTTAAAAATATTACCTCATTTGATAAATAATCAGTCTTCAGTTGAAAAATTTTTTAATTTATTTGAATTCAAATATTTATTGTATTAATTATATTTTAGCATAACAGTTTTATATTCCAGCAGTCATTTTGCAATATTAGATGCCATCACTGACAACATTTTGCAGTAATAGCTGTCAGTTGCCATAAATTAACATTGTAATAATAGACGAACATGTATGAACCATTTGTCAAAAATAACAACTTGTTGACTTTTCTAATAAAATATTCTTTGGAAATAAAAAGATTTCTGCTGTAAATACTTGGGGTATGTACCTAAACCTTCTGAAAGTGTATATCGCTATCTGCCTTGCTTTGAGCCTTGCTCACATCATGTTCCAGTTTCTCATTCTCATATTTGCACTGCATTATTGGTCATAAACATGATCTGCCTCGCCTCCCCCCCCACCCACTCACTCACTTTCTCTTCTGCATTTTGCTGTTTTGAACGTAGTTACATACAGAATAAATTATCCCCATTAATGTGTGTGCGTGATGACATTTTAAAATCTAATTTAATTAATTTCCACATTTTTACCTTAATTTAGTTCTTATTAATTTCATTCTAAGATATTCTCTTATTTTCTGATCCAATTTTAACTTTTCTTTTCCTTTAATTAATTCTACACGCTTTCTATAACTGTTAACTTTAGCATTTTCTCATGATCCAAGTGAAGGGATAAAAATCTCTAATGCTGACAACATTCTTCAAAGATACCTAAGATTACCTTTCCTAACCTAACACGTCGCAAAAAATTCCTATAAAAATCTCTTATTAAAATCTCTGAAGGGAAAAATTTCTGACTCTTTTGCTTTTGTGTAGCGATGTAGATTGACAAATCATTTGTTTCTAGTACACATTATGCCTTCCTGGATGAAATAGATCGAAGTTAAAATTCGTAAGTCTCTTCTTCTCAGTCAAGCATCTGCTAAAACCTGCTTACTTATATATAATATACAACATAATAAATATAATTCATAGTCAGAAAAGGATGTAAAAATAAATTTCATTTCTTTATAAAAACATTGCATAAAATCATCTATAAAAATAACGATTCATTCAATAATTTCTATAATAATTTATATACCTGGCTTGATTTTCCTTAATGAATCTCTCCAAAATGACTGATAAATGTTTGCAGTTTTTGCGGATATTCAAATGTAAAATATATTCAGTTGTAAGCTAACACATTAATACAACCTTAAAACAGGGAACTGTAATTATCTCAATATACATGCTTTTTTAAAAAATTCAATCCAATTTTTACGAAGTTATATATTGTTTGTGGTGGAATGTAGATTATTAAAATCCATGCTGGAAGCAACAGGACGAATGTTTCTAGGAACCTTTCTTTTAATAATCACATTCCCGCACTAAACAAGCACAAGCATAAACACAAAAACAAAACATTTACGCGCGCGGCTTCACAGTTCAGCATCACATCTCATTCTCATTACAATCGCAATGAACTATGGGATGGCCTGATCAGGCATCGCCATCTAATATCCAAAAGAGAAGATGAGAGTAATGCAACTGCTACATACTCCCTCTACACCAACGAAGACCGCCCCGGCGAGGTAGTGTGATTTTGGATATTTTTCCCTTAGATAGAAAAGCCATTTATCATAATAGAAAAGCCATTTTTAATTATTGAAATGAGACAGGAAGCTAAACAAGAATATGACAGATCAGTTACACACTTACCCTCTCTTTTGAATGTAAAAAAGAAAAATCAATAAAGTAGGTAGAACACAAATGATTTAAATCTCCATTTTTTAAATTTTTTTTAAGAATGCAAAATGTTTATAATATTCAGTTAGGAGATAAATATATTTCAGCAATGGAAAAAATATTTATGTACAAAAACTTTATATTTTAGATGAAGCAACACATAAAGACAGAAATTAAATTTAAATTATTTCAATTGTTAATTTTAACTGAAAGTATATATACATATTTAATAAAAGAAAAACAGATATAGCAAATAATTGCTATTAAATTTGCGTAGGTACTGAAAAAGAATTAGATTTAAGAATTCTTAATATCAAAATAACATTCTGAGAATCAGAAATAAAATTGCAGATTTTATACAATTAAAAGATGGTATATGATGAATCGTTACTCTGAAAAAAAAATAATAATAAATCTATCAGAACAGTTTATCATAATACCAAAATACCATGCAACTGAAAAAAGAAAACATATTCATTAGATTAATCACTTTGAAAGCGACTAAACTTATCAATACTTAATAGGACCGCGGTTTCCTGGTGGTAAGGTGTCGGTTTGGGAGCCGTAGGGTTTCAGGTTCGAGACTCGATTCCACCGAAGAACCGTCGCGTAAGGGGGTCTGTTGCACGTTAAATCCGTCATGCCAAACGTCCTCCCGCTGGTGTGGTGTGGTGTGGAGAAGGGGGTGCCATCTCAGATGTCGTCCTCGTCATCTGACCGCGGTTCAAAATTACGAGGTCCGTCCCAAAATAGCCCTAGTGTTGCTTTACAACGGGACGTTAATATAATTAAAATAAACTAAACTATGAATACTTAATGAGATTTGGCGCGTCACTCAAGGCACATAAAAGGGTATCAGAAAACGAGAACAGACAATTTTGGTTTCGGTTCGCAAATGGTCTTACGGACCAAGAAATGTATCAAGTACGATAAATTACTTCGTGCTTAATTAAAATACGGAAATACAACAACAACAACTTGAAATTCACTATATTGAATACCTTAATATTTAAAAGATATATTATTACGCACTTTCAATGATTCAGATCAAATAACAAAACAATACAGATATTTCAATATGTAAACTAGCAACGATGAATAGGCTATAAAAACAGAAGTAACTTAGAAATTATTAAATATTAAATAGTATGAAAACATTTCACAGAAGACGGAGCATTTTGGTGTATTCAAAAATGAAAGAATGTTACTAGAATGTATTTCAACGAAACAAATGCTGGATGCTATTGAATTTAAACAATAAAAAAAGAATGCACAAGTGTTATGACACTTGTCTGAGAACAGGTACGGACAGGAACCACCAAAACAAAACTGATAAATTTTTCCGTGCAGTAAATTTGAAAAATAGAAACACACTTTCTTCACTGGATTTAAATGCAGATTTTTGCTGGAGATGCTCAAATAATAAATTATATTCGGTACAGGGGCCGACGTCCCGTACAAGTTAGGATTTAAAACTGAATTCTGGAATACTCCTTAGTACATCAAGGAAGCGAAGATGGCAGACCCTGATTCATTTTTGAGGACTAATGTCTGGAACACAATGATGGACAGTTCTCGGGATGAGAATAATCACGTATCAGGATGACACGTTCTCGGGATGAAAAAAATGACATGTGTCAGGAGGACACGTTCCCGGAATGAGAAAACTGATGACATGTGTCAGGATGACACGCTTCATAATTTGCTGCGGACGGGAAAATTTTCTTGCGATTTCACTGGAACACAATGATGAACCATTCCCGGGATGGGAAAAATTATTTTGTGTCAGGACGACACGTTTCACCGTTTCCATCAAAAATTCATCGTCGGGACGAATTCACTTCCGTTTCATCAGAAATTCTTTTTCGTTGGACGCCAATGTGGTGGAATGTAGATTATTATGATCCATGCAGGAAGCGACAGGACGAATGTTTTTAGGAACCTTTCTTTTTATAATCCCATTCACACATTGAACAACCACAAACACAAAGACAAAAACAAGACATTCACGCGCCAGCTTCACAGTTCAGCATCACATCTCATTCTCATTACAATCGCAATGCACTATGGGATGACATAAGGGATGGCCTAATCAGGCATCGCCATTTAGTATCCAAAAGAGAAGATAAGAGTAATGCAACTGCTACATCTTTCTAATTATACTGTATTTTAATATATACTTAAATTATTTTCAATAAGGCCTGTACATATTCTGAGGGATCCAGGTTGCAATTAAACTATGCACACACAAACATTCTAGTAAAATTTTCACTTGGGATTTTTATCTCTGTGAATTACATAGCAGATCTTACTTCAATCCCAAGTATCACTCTGTAATTGTCATGACAAACAGTTCCAAACACCTCAACCTGTCCACTCCCACATAGCGCCATCAAAAATGTTCTTTTCTTAATGAACAGATCGAAGAGTTGTTGAGTACATTTTCTTCGAAATAAAATGCTCCAGCGAGAAAAAAAAAGTTAAAAAAATTGAGAATATATGTATGCTCCCTTTTTTTTTTTTTTATCTCTTTCGGGCACCAATAAGGGAGGGTGGGGGCTACCTTTTATCGGCCCGTCATGACACTTTTGTGCCGTGGCGTCCAAATTAATGGATCGCCGTCGACATTAAGGGGCCGAGTTTGCCCAGTAATAAATGGGGTTGCTATAGAATGGGTGAACGAGGAATCCGGAGATTCTGGATGGACAGGAAATGTGAGAGAAGATTTCATAATGGCCCCACTGAAAAGACATTTGCGTCGAGAGTTTCAGGACAAATACAGACACAGTGGTATAGGAAAAGTAATTAATTTTTAAGTACGAAGACAGAAAAGTGTTTTTGGCATACAGTTATATTTATTCAAAGTAACTGGACTCTTATTGTAAGTACTTAACGAGTAATTCGTATGCAAATTTCGAGACCAAATTGATGAGATTTTTTTAAATTGTGTATCTGGTTCTTGGAACTGGTTTTTATAATTGATATTCTATCTGTTTATTCGAAAGATAATATAGCATAATAAAATCTGAGAGCTCCAGATATAAAAATTATAATGTATAATAGATAAAAACAAAATGATGTGTTTTTATTTGTTGTATAGTTATAGGAAATACTCTTCAATTATTTTCCTAATTTGGAAACTAATTATTCATTTTTGAAGTTTGTATATATTTTTTTGTCATCATAATTAATTTATAACTTGTATCATCGAGGATTTTCCTATAATAATTTTTGTCAACTTATTCCAATAAATTCGGATACTAAGAGGAGATCCCAAAATGAATATATTCGAAATTTTGATTATTATGTATATTTTGTAAGATTAATATTTTGAAAATTACGCCCATCCAGAACTTAAAATATCCGGAATAATCCTGATAGTAATTTTCACCAACTTGTTCCAATAAATTCAATTGGTAAGAGGAAATCTCAAAACGAACATATTCGAAATTTTGATAATTATTTATATTTTGTGCAATTAATATTTGGAAAACTAATGCGGAATAATCCTACGTCAAATGGTATTGCACTTTACCATAACAACTGAATATTTATTACATATTGTCATTTTCTGCTTTTAGTTTTCAGAATGAATATTTCAAACACAAGACTAAAGAAACAGATTTAGGAACTATTCTTTCACACACTAGGTGTCATGGGCAAGTGGATAATATTTATTTGGGAGCCTCGCTAATCTATACTTATAATAAAGCTCAATGTGTGTGTGTGTGTGTGTGTGTATGTGTATGTGTATGTTGGCGCTCTACAGGCCAGACCATTCAATCTACAGCTACCAAATTTGGCACGTGTATACCTTGGAGGCCGGGAATGTGCACCTGGGAGTTATTTTTTCGAATTTTAAACTAGAATTTTATTTATTTAAAAATTAAGCGAAATTTTGACGTGTTTCTGCTATAACTTCCGAAAATATTACCGCACAAAAAAGATTTTTACATGAAGTTAAAGATCAAATATTTATCTTTTAAATGATTCTAATGTTTTAATCTTAAAATTAAATTTCTATTTTTAATGAATTTTTAAATAAATATTTTATCTATGTTTTTCAATAATTTTTTTCGTAAAAAATAAAAATTAAGATTAAGCACGTTTCGCATTCATTGGAAAAAATTAGCTTTTTTCAAAGTGTTGCCATCACATTGATTAAAGCCCCAATTAAAAATAAATTAAATCTTTTTGGAAATGAAATCTGCAAAAATATAATTTTCGGCACGTGTTTGTAGGAAATGAAACAAATATAAAATATAATTTTTTCTAAAAAATAAATTCAAGAAAAATTATTTATGATCTTTTACACTCTCTATACTGGGTGTTTATTTAGTACCGGACCCATTTTGATATTTAATGACTCATAAAATAATGAAGATATAAACAAACTTATGGCATTTATTGATGGAATAACTCATATATTTTCCTTTTCAGGTTTGAATATTTTTACTTTTGTAAATATCGTCTGCGCGTGTTTTTAATTTCAGATAATTTCCTTTTCCAGTCTAAATATCTGTACTTTTCTAAATATCGTCTGCTTATTAATTGCATTTTTCTCTCTTTTGTTTTTGGCAACTATTGAAATGTTATGTTTACTTTTGATGTGCTTGTTCTATGTAGTATTTTTGTATGTGATGTTTTATTCGAGCGGATATTAAGGAGAATGCATACACCACAAGAGAAAGCACAGATTTTATGGTGTTCATTGAGTTAATTTCCAATCAAGTAAATCACTGACTTTTAAAACTTAATTTCCAATAACTTAAACTGACTGATTTATGAAAATTTGAATATCACTATTCAATAAAAAAATGATAATTTTAAATTTTCCATCGATCGCTTCAAAGAAAATACGCCAATCAGTGCGCAGGTTTCTCAAGATTAATTGGACTATTATGAAAACGTTGAGTTTTTCTAAATTTTTAACATTTAAAACTTCATAAATAAGTCTTAGTTGATCGTGGAAAATAGAAACATTCATTCATTTATTTATTTAAAATTTGGTGTGTCCAGAATATTTCTCAGAATATGAGACCTTACTGCATTAAATTTAGACTTCATAATTTTTGAAATATATTTATAGGCCGGAAAAAAATATTATTATTGATTTCATTTCAATCCTTTTGAAAGCAAAACTAAAAACTGAATTTTATGCCGAATCTCAGAAATTTTTGTTGAATTATTGTTTGAGATATTACATAAATGATGAAAAATAAATTGTAGTTAACATAAGACTTAAATACCGAGCGATTCTGTTTGCAATACTCACATTGAATAATAATAATAATTAATAAATAACAATAAAGATGATAAATAAAATAAAACGCTTGGTTTTATTAAAAAATATATTAATATTAATTGCAATTTCATCATTCACAATTTAAATTAAAGTTGAAGTTTTGCCGGAAATGACAACAAATTAGCAAAATATATATAGTAAATTGAACGAAACGATCTAAACAGTATAAGTTTGGTATGGCTATCAAAATTTGAAGATTAAAAATGTTTTGTTTGAGAATCCTTTAAGAGACCAGTTACTTAAAATATTTAATTGAAAATTGTAGCGAGCGGTAATACTGGCGAATCGGCAGGTCGCCAAAGGCGGCTAATATATTAATAAGTTAAATATGTTATGTGATGTATGATTTAATAGCTTTAGTTCTACATGTTTTCAGCTCGTGTTCTTAGTTTCATGCCATTCACATATTCTATTATGTTACGACTGAAATTACAATTCCTAATTAGTTGCAAAAATCATATTTCAAAAGTGTTTCCTAACAGATCACAATATCAGAGACTAATATAAAAAAATATTATAGCATCTTTCATTACAAAGCGATGTGGCTATGGAAATGAAAATTCTCGTCCCAGAAATGCGTGTGACTGTGTAGTGCGCCACATTGTGTACAGGTGCGTCATGTAGTTCGCGTTGTGTTAATGTAGATTAATTTATAATTGAATTACAAGCCAAAATATATCTCCTAATTTTTGAGTTGCACCTTTTTCGCAATGGATTCATTTGAACAGTTCGGACATATAACATTATTAATTTTAATTCATTATTTTACATTAATTTTTTAATTACTCATTTTTGGAGATATATTAGACATCCCCAAAGCTTTTCTTTGCAATGCTAATTAATAAAAACGTGAAAATTTATGTATCAATTCAAAATCTCCCTAAACACACATTCCTTTTCTGAAAAATTAAGTGAAATGGATTTGAAAAATTTCTACTGTCTAAAAATTCTAATCACATTATTTATCATCTTTACCTTTATGATTTTTAAGTGGTGATTTAACTCATTTTCCATCAAAAAATTTCATATAATTCCAAGAATAATAATCTATGTGGAAAATAATATCTTAGCCATAAATTACAAAAATTATTTCCACGAACATAATCAATACAATTTATTTATGGCGAAATTGTTAAATCTACCATTCTTAATAACTCATTCAATATACTTTGGGGTGTGAAGCGTTTTGTTCCAAGATATGACTACAATATAACCATCTTTTAGTCATTGTGAGATTAACTCTTCTGATTCATAGAATATATACTTTTATACTACTATTTTATCTACTACCACTTCTACTTTATTGGAACGTAATTCCAATATTTAGGGTTGTAAAATAATGCTAAAATGGCCCACTGCAAGATAAAATATCTTGATACATATGGATGAATGTTTGTATGTTTTTAATATAAATCTATAATATTTGTTTCATCTTGTTGAAGTTTTGACAGACGCATTATTCAAGACTTGAGAAAAAATCATGTTAACTTTTCTAAGTTCAAAATTTAATTAAAATATGTTAATTAATAATTATAAAAGTTTCATTGTTTTTCGGTTCTACTTTGGAAAATTATCATACAAAAATTATTTTTACATTGTCATAAAAAAATACTTCTTAAATAATACCAATTAACCTCCATTCAATTTCTTTTTCTCAAATGTTCATCAATTTTTAATTTTATATTCAATCAATTACAATGTTTTCCTAAATTTCAGCCAATTTCATTTTTCAAAAAACTATTCAAGTGCTTTTTTTTTAATTTTTAATTTTTTTTTTCTTAAAAGAAAACTATATAAGTGCTTTCTTATGCCAATGTGAAGATTAATAATTTTTTTGGGGTATAAGTTTCGAAGTAGAATTTTTATCTCCATTTTTATTTTGTAGCATATATATTTTTAAATTAATGAATGCAGTTTTTCTACCAGACAGATTACAATTAAAATCGTATTTTTCATTTTATCAAATAAAGTTCCATATTAATTAGCTATTAATATGGAATTAATAATAATAGCATATTACAGGGAATGTTCAAATGAAAAGGTACGAAACGATACTGTGGGTATAAATGAAGACTTTATTCAAAGTATACACCATAGGCTTGATCATAATCACCCATTAATTAATGAGCCGAAGGATTCCTTGTTCCCAGAATTCCTGTGGCTGTGACGAGACCCAGTTCTTCACGCGTCCTTGAGTTCGTTGTTCGCGTTGAAGCGCTTCCTTTTCAGATGTTTCTTCAGGGAACCAAACGCAAGAAATTCGCAGGACGACATGTCCATACTATAGGGCGGATGGTCGAGCTGCTCCCACTTGAACTTGGCCAATTCCGCGTGTGGGACCGTGGAGACGTGTGGACGCGCGTTATCATGGAGCACAACCAACCCTTCGTGAGTAGCCCCGGTCTTTTGTTTTTGATGGACCTGTGTAGTCTTCGGAGTGTCTCAAAGTGCACATCGGAGTTATTCTGTGCTCGAGGAATTCAACATTATTAGTCAATTGGACGGCGCTCTTTATAAGAGCCTCTACTCTCCCTGCAGGCGCCCGCGCATGTTCCGATTTACGCCGGAGACTCCAATCGCATCCCTAGATGTCTCGCTACGTTCTCCCATAGCGGCACAGACAAATATGTTAACGGTTACGTTGTGACGACGTTTCGTATCTTTTCATTTGAACACCCCTTGTATTATTCCTTCCACTTCAAATTATTATTTATTAGCAGAAAAAATAGCAACTTATAAATACTTTAATTTTAAATTTATTCATTTATTTCAGGATAGTTATTTAAATGCATATAGTTTAATTAATATTATCACCAACTTACTCTTTTATTTCGACATTGTTGTCGTCCTAGATCTCATATTGAAACTTTTCAAGTTCAGATTAAAGTATAGATGAATATAAAAGAAAGTTATACAGCCGATACAAAATGAAATTGCAAACCCTTAAAGCGATAGATAAAAGTAAAATTTCTTAGTTGAAAACACAATAAAACGATATTTGATCAAAATAAATTTCTATTACGTAAGAGAAAATTTAATAAACTTTGTTTGGTTCTATTTTTGCAATTGGGTAACTGACAACCGATTTTAACACACGATTCTGTATCACAATTCTAACTGAGCATGTCATCTACTGTAAGGGTACAATGGACGATGAATATGCAAAAGAATCGATGAAATCTGCGATTTTTTTATTTTGATTTTTTATGTATATCTAGAGTGTAAGCTATCGTTTGCAAAAAGAATTATTTTGATATCTTAATTAGTTCGCGCAATATTAGCATTTTTTATTGATATTAGGATGCCACATCCACTTGTTTACATTTGTACAGCTGCAGTATGACACAGTTTCGTTTTCCTCCAAGCTCTGCTAGTGAGCCTTATTCGCAATTTTTATTTTATCGTGTTGTTTTTACAATGACAGATGTTAAAAACTTCTACTTCTTCTTTTCTCTTGGTGTTTGTTTTGGTTTGCTGATTCGTTCGTCATACATTTCATATTCAAAATACTCGTTTCTTTCTTTGAAATTGAATACATAAACAGTTCTTTTCAGGGCTAAAATAGATATTTTCTCTATTTTAAACTACATTACAAATTAAATTACAATAGTGCCTAAAAGAAGTATTCTTTTCAAAGAAAAGATTAGAGTTGGGTATAAGTAAAGCTGTCAGAGAGTATAATCTGGTATATTTAAAAAGTCTTAGCTTGATTGAAGAAAATATATCAAAAGATGATTCTCGCTTTATCATAGCTCAAAAAAAGAACCAAAAAAGAGCAGCACAAAATAAAAAAAATCCTTGATATCATATAAAAACAAAGAAATGAAAAAAAATTCAAAAAACAAGCAAATGTAAGGTTAGAAGCAAAACATGAGGGTGTAACTTATGCAGCAGGTGCATTTTGATTTGCTTCATATTTTGTATTGAATTTGCTTATGGCTGCATATATAATTTAAAAATGTTGGGTAAATAAAAATTAATATTTATGGTTCATGAAATGATATTAAAAAAATCTTTTTATTTGAGGATTGTTTTTTTAAATGAAAAAAGGAGTAAGTTTTGCTTCACCAGTAGTATTTCCTGCATATGCTTTGTGCATTCTTACATAAATATTATGTATGTATATTTGTATATATTTCATAAAATAAATAATTCTTTTAATAAACTTGTATATTTAATAAATTTGAGTTGTTATAATTTTGTTTCTGTTCTGTAGGGATCATTCAAATGTATTTTTAGCTTTTTCTCAAAATGAAATTTTATGATGCCCTTCAAATTTTTAAATACTCCATGCACATCATATTTTTAGTTACAACTCTGAAATTTTTATGTTATGCAGTATGAACATAAAATAATACAATTTTGCATTTATAGGTGAATTATGAGTATTAAAATTTTTTATTGAAGGCCTCGAGTAATATTACTGTACTGATTTTTAAATTTTTTTTAAAAATTGTCAAATATTTCAAGTTTTGAATTAAAAATCATATTTTCAATATATTTAAGTATGCAAAATATTTTGTAGAATTAAAAAATGTATCTGAAAAAATAGAAATAATTAATTTATGTTCTATTTTCCTGCGCATGAAACAATTTGAAATTTTGGAATATTTAAATTTTTTTTCATTTTTCACCAAAAAAAATTTTAAGTTATCAATGAATTTTGATGAAATTTTTTCTTCAGCATTAGATTGATATAATACAATTACGATATAAATTTCAAAACAATATCTCAAAAATTGAGAAATTTTGGCTTCAACATCCATTGTACTCTTAAAAGGGTACAAAAGGGTCGTGTAAAAACAACACGATAAAATAAAAATTGCGAATAAGGCTCACTAGCAGAGCTTGGAGGAAAACGAAACTGTGTCATACTGCAGCTGTACAAATGCAAACAAGTGGATGTGGCATCCTAATATCAATAAAAAATGCTAATATTGCGCGAACTAATTAAGATATCAAAATAATTCTTTTTGCAAACGATAATTTACTCTCTAGATATACATAAAAGATCAAAATAAAAAAAAATCGCAGATTTCATTAATTTTTTTGCATATTCATCGTCCATTGTACCCTTAAAAAATAAACCACCTCGTAAATAAAGATTACATGCAATGTTATGGAAATAATGTATAGTTACCAAAGTGTTCAAAAATATTTTTTATCTATTAAGAAATTGAAGAATCATTATTAATAAAATACGAATTATTTATATAGTTCACTAGTCGTTATTAATGATCAACTTCTTATCCAGAAAATTGGTCTTCCTCTCTGCTAAGTTATGGACATGGAAGGCATTTATTTATAATTCTACCTTGTCATTTGATAAAACTAAAATAATTTTTCTATAAATTAAAGCGGATGAAAGTTAAAATTATGAGTGTAATCGTGACATGGATTTAAGTAAATTATTATAAAATATATAAAATTTTAATTTTTGCAAAAAAATTATTGAAAAAATATATCAATTATAGTCAAACTATTTTGAAAATTAAAAGAATTTGTTTCACTAAAAGGAGGTATGAAGCAACCATTGATGGCATATCTGATGAATTTGAAATTTCAAATTAACATAATGGGATTGGTCTTTCCTAAACTTTCTTGAATATTCTCCAATAAAGGCTGTATTCTCCTTCCACATTAAAATTATGGATTTTGAGTTAGGCCGTGAATGTATTGCATGGAATTGGCGAACAATAATTACAAAATATAGAACTTTGGCGTGAATCTACAATTTTTGCTGAATCGATCTGAAAATATATATTTTGGATGTCTTTTTCCGGCCGTTTAATGCCAACATTTGACTTTAAACTGCAGTTGTAATCATAGCATTACATATTATACTTCATTGATTTAAGTGATTGCGTTTATGAGTTATTGAGCTTATATGTACACGAAAATGCAGGGCGAAAGATGGTCCATCATTCGACGGATTTGGTTAGAATGTTGGTAAACATTTATATTTTAAATAAAATTGTGTAGCAAATTTTATTATCTAACTCTTTGTGTTTTGGTGTTATCGAGTTCATTTGCATTGGAGTAGTCAGACAAACTTCCTAGAATGGATTTCACTTAATACTTAATAGAAATCTACAAATTTAGTTGTAATTTCAGAATCTAAATTTCAACTGTTTAATTCAAAGAGGTTTTGAGTTACGTTCACAGACAGACAAACAAACAAACAAAATGTTAAAAAAAATTTTTTTCAGACTTAGGGAAGTCTGAAACATGGAAAAACTTTTAATGATTCCGATAGTTTCACAATATTTTGTATAGGAGAAAATAAAATTTATCGAAATCCAACCAATGGCATAGACTAAAGGATTCCTTTTATTTTTGGTTTCGGTAATTATTTCAAATATGTAGATAATCCATTTACTTAAAATCTAAAAATTAATTGTTAGAATATTTGTTATTGGTAATGGATTTATTACATTCTACTTAATTTTTCATTCAAAAGTTTGGTCATTTCTTAAGAAAAAAAAATAATGTTAAGATTTTAAACGTAAAACAATGGTATTTTTGTGTGCCCCAAACGTGCAAATATTTTTACATCTCAAAAAAACATAGGCATTCGCATCAAGTAACCATGAAAAGAATTTCTATCCATTAGAATAGAATATACTTACATACCAAGATCTTTTTAATATGAAAGCCCAAAATGCTTTTGGAATTTATGAACGAAAACACAAATCTAGTCTCACAAAATATGCATTTAGTTTTCACTTACAGGAAAATGAAATTGTTTGGGCGCCTTTTTTTTCTTAAATACATTATTTATTATTTACATAATTGAATATTGGTCTAGTTCTTGATAACCGTAACATAAAAACGAGAAAAATGTGAGTGAACCAAAATTCCATCATCTGAATAAAGCATTTTAGCATTTTGATTTTTTTAACATACGCTGTCTTATTTCAGGAGATAAAGGCTGTGATTTGTAAGCAAAATGGAATCTCGGATTTCAATTCTGTGACAGAGGATAACAAACCTCATGCATATAAATTCGTTGAGAGACTGAATGGAGTGGAGATTTTTCAGCAGAATCTCTTACATTAATAAAATTTGAGGTCTTCCGAATGAGATAAGACGTATATATATATATATATATATATATAAAGAAATTAGTATTATGTTCTTGTATTTTTATAAAAATTATAATAACTTAGTCATCTCGATGTATAGTAAATAAATGTATTGTTATCTAAGTATATTAGAGGCTTTCAGATATAGAAGATTCAACGAAATGAAGGATTTTTCTATTTTATTCTTTTGGCACTTAATAAAACGATGTAGATTTCGAAAAAATTCAACTCGGAATTTTATAGATTGCTTTTTGAGTATCAGCATTATCTCAAGAACCAGCATTATCTCAAGCACTTTAGAACATAATTGTATCTAATATAGAATAAATTGAATTTCAGTTTTGTAGACATTTTTTTGGAATTTGATTTTTTATATGTTATTCAAACTATATTCTATTCAATTTATTCATTTATAGACAGGGATACCATTTGTAAAATTGACGTGCGAAATGTATGATGGAAAACGTCTATAAATTCTAGATTTATTGAAGTATGCAGTTATGACATGTAGTCATTTCTTAAATAGTAAGCGCTGGGTGAGTAAGAATTTTTCAAACTTTTAGGTTTTGAATCAAAATTGAGTTATTTTAAAATTTTTCGTTGCAAAAAAAATCTTTTTTACGTCGGTGTAAAATTTAGAAAGTATATCAGGTAATAACCAGTTTTTTTTTGTATATATATTTTTTTCTTTCCCCATTTGTTATAAATTTTTAAAGTTCATTTTAAATGTAGCTTTCAAAGGTGCATTTCATCATCTTAGTTGGTGAGTTTATACTCGTGTGCTTAGTGACGATATTAAATTATTTTTTGTCTGCACATTATTGTAATAATGTGCAGACAAAAAAATAAAATTAATTGTAAAATTTAAAAAAGGATATTGATGAATCAAATCTAAATTATTATCAGGTTAATGATGCTTTGGACTAAAAATCTGATTTTTTTTTAATCCGGTCATTATTTAAATAGTACGAGTTCAGAAATCTTAGACGATTCCAAAGATTAAAAAAAATCCTAATCACTCCTTTGAAAATTCGCAATGGCAGCCTTTGTTTTTAAGGGGTTGGTATACAAAACAGGAATTCTCTTAGCTGATGATTGCCAATTTATATTCGGACATATTTTTAGAGTTCTAAGAAAGCCCCCCCCCTCTTGTCCTTGAAATTCCTCTAAGCATGTATATCAAACGAATAAAGCACGCTCCTAAGGTATTCAATCCATCACAGACAAAGTTGGATAATTTTGTAGCAGTATCCAGCAACTAAGGATGTTGACCGTTATTTCGTTAAATGGACGTTTGGGGTTTTTCAGTGTTGTTGTATTCCACCACACCAGTGTAATTGTTTTCTTCTTGAGCTTCTAATACACAACTTAAGTTAAAATGAATGCCGGGGTTCCAGAGCTTTACCATGCTAAGTGAAATTAATATATTTATACCTAAAATACACGTAATCAAATTTTGAATGTAGTCCACAATATGTGCTGCATTTATTATAAGATATACATAGATTCTGTAATGCATTTTCAAATCTTGTGTAGAACATCTGCATCGACAACGGTTGTGATATGGGTTTTAGTTAAGTCAGATCATTGGACTTGGAAACACATACACATGATCTTTTGCGCACCTTTCCAAAAGAACCGCACTGGGTGAGATCTTGGTGGCCAAAGTATCAATGCTTTGTGTACGACAAATATGCAACCTACACATTGTTGTGCTAACGTGTTAGTGAGATGGCATGACATTTCAGTCAGGAAGTATTGTGATGCACCATCCTGTTGCAGAATAAAGCTATGCACACTTAAGGTTCCCTCACCATCTACTGGCAAAATATAAAATTAGAAGTTGTTAATCGTAACTTATTGTCAGTTACTTTTTATGTTACATACAAAAATTACAATTAAAACATTAATTAATTACATTCATTAATTAATTCAATTAAAACATTGAAATTTTGAAATCGCAACATTCATTTTGCTTTTCCTTGAATTTCACAATATGAAGACATTATATTCACAATTGCAGTTTTTATTCGATTGTATACAAATCGAGTACAAATTCCTTTATCAGCTTTTCAATTTCAGAAATTTTGTTCACCTAAACATTAATAGAAAAGCCAAACTTTGACAGATTTAGAGTAATCTTAAATTTTAATTTAAAAGCTATTCAGTAATATTCATCCTTCTAGCTTATTCGTTTTTAAGGATTCGAGATCATAATCGTAAAAATAGAAAAATCGGAAGATAATTTCCGGAGATTAGCACGAAAAATTGATGACTGCAATTTGAATATTAAACTATATTCTAAATTTCATTTGCTTAACTCGCTTTTTTTAATTATAGTATTCAAGATTATCAGGACGATTGAACGAAATAATTCCAAAAGTATTTCACATCAAAAGATCTGAAAAAAGAAGAAAAAATTAAATCCCTGTACTCAAATTGTTTGACGCTTATAATTATGTATACGTTTTGTTTAAAAAAATATAAAAAATAATTGCATTTAAACTTACAAAATCATGAAAAATTACTAATCCTAAATATATTAGCACTAATATAATCTGCAATTTGAAAAAATATCCGAACTAGAATTTTTGTTGATACATATACATGACAAATACTGGATAATGACGCCTATTTAAAGATGAAACGAGGAAACTATCATCAGTACATAGCGTTTCAATAATATTTAGTACATTTTAATTGAAAAAATTTCACAACACAAGAAAATTTTTAATAATGAAAATATAATGAAATGGCGCACGAATTTTTATGAAAGCATTTTCAGATCTGAAAGTCTGGAAATGACATTATGTATGTTCTGTGATAGTATTATTTTTTTTTTGAATAATTTTTTTAACTGCTTTTGAAACTCATTGAAGAAATCCTAAAATGATTTGGAATTCAAAGCTTTTCCTACAAAATTACCTCATAATAATTAAATTAAATTATAAATAGTTCTTAATTGTGTGCTTCAGAAATATTTCGTGATGATTTATAAAAATATATGTATTTATGTAAAGTTTTTCTGCTTAATCCTTTTTATTAAACATAGAAAAATTAATTATTCATTATCAGTACGATATCTGTTCAATTTAAAATTAAATAAAGTAAAAAATAATTTTTGATTACATACAGAAACTGAATTAATTACAACTTAATGGCTTGGGAAATTTAATTAACCTAATAATAATAAATATTTTTTTCAAATGACGAAACAGCCTTCATTTGATACTAATTATAATAAATGAAATATATAAAAAAATGTTTTACAATGCTCAATATTTTTTCTTCTTTTATTGAATGTAAACATTTTTTATCGTTACAAAAAATAAAAATAGGATAAATAGTCCTTTTATCGTTTGTAGTTCTAACAAATTAACTGTTTATTAGATTGCTTAACTATTATATTTTTATTTTTTAATAGGATTAAAGTTATATTTTTTTAACTTAGAATAAAACAAGAATTTATTTTCTAAGGAAGGAATTAGAACATTTATATATCTTAAATAAGATAAAAATTATAAAAATGGATTTAGCAAAAAAAAAAAAAAAACAATTTTCTATCGTGGGTACTTCAATATTGAATTCATTACAATATTATTTTGACTGCACATGTTCATGCAATGCCAAAGCTCTTGAATTAATAAATTATATTTTTACCATTTCATACAATTTATTTTGCTGAATTTATTTGTTTTCTTTTAAAAAGTTTAATAGAAATGAAATGAAATACGATAAAAGGTTCTAAAGGTATAGAATTCAGTAACTGAAGCATAAGAAATTGAATTAAATATATTGATTCATTATTTAATT
This sequence comes from Argiope aurantia, assembly GCA_026543865.1. NCBI lineage: Eukaryota > Metazoa > Arthropoda > Arachnida > Araneae > Araneidae > Argiope > Argiope aurantia. The sequence goes on from JAPMOR010085133.1 coordinate 196,621, forward strand.
TTTTATTGAATAAATTAGAGAATCTCATAATTTACAAAAAAAGTAAAGAATCCATTGCTTTCTGACATATGACGCCAAATGCCAATTATTGCCATTAACTGCATTTAATTAAAATTCTTGTATAAATAAATAACTATGACAAACATTAAATCTTGAAATATTCATATCATCGAAACCTGTTAATGATATGAACCATTATTTCCAACATCTTTAATATCGTTATATTTCTCAATTAAAAAAACACATATAACCTTTAACAGTTTCAAACATAATTAATGCCTTATTTTATCTCGAGAATAGCATTTTGCAAAAAAACAGATTTTTAAAAATTGAAATCAAGCCATTTATTAATGATGATCATAACTAAGATTTTTGCCTGAAGATCAGAATGAAGTTTTAAGCATTAAATAAGTAAAAAAAAATCAATTTTTCCTTTTGGCAAATTTGAAAGGTTCATTGGTTTAATGATCCACAATAATTAAATTTTTTTCCAACGCATTGTCTCTAAAGATAACTTTTTATTGCTACGCCCTTTCTAGGTAAATCTCTAGCAAAAGATTTAAATTCTTCTTTGCTATAAAAATGTTATTTTAATAAATTTGTATTATTTTTATCTTTATTCCCTTAGTATATATTTTCTTTCATAAGTGTAAGAAAAAATACGTAATAATTAGTCAACGTAATTGCAAATTTGTTTAGGGGCCATTTTTCATTCAGTTACATTAATTATCTAGGAGTTGACATACAAATACTTTTTTTAAAGAATTTTTATTTCGAAACTCTCCAAAGTAAATTAAAAATAAATAAATAAACGAAAATTTTCATGTTCACTTATATCAAGTAAGAGATATTTTTTTTAGATCTTCAAGGTTTTACTGCTGTAATAATCAATTAAAATTCTACTGCAGAATTACTCAGTTGTTTAGTACCTTAAGTAATTATCTGTTATAAATCATTGAATGAATTCAAGTTGAGAGGAATAAATTAATACCTGTTTGATACTTATCAAGCAAGGCGTATATATTTTGGTTTAAAAAACATTTGCTCAAGAATAAGGGAAATATGATGCTCTATTTTGCATAAAATCACGCAGAATGAAGTGTATTAACCAGTCATGCTTTTCATATTACTGTGACTTCATGTATAAATCTTAGCTTCTTTTTTTGTTATGTAATGGATCCTTATTTTACAGTATGTTCAATCAAGTTCAATCTATTCCTTTTTAATAGAAACTCATTTTTTCCTTCATATAGCCGTCCTACAGGGATTTACTATATATTAAGAAAAAGTTATAATTTTTTCCAAAACTTAAGAGTTGCTTCCTTTAGTAGATATGATTTAATATTCTCCATATTTTTTGCAACTGCGACTATAGATTTTATGCATATATACACTAATTGGCCAAATTATTATGACCACCCCCACAATACAGTGTTGGACCACTTTTAGCTAGCAATAGTGCTCGCATTCTTCTTGGCATAGATTCTGTGAGATGTTGGTAGGTGGTAGGAGGAATTTGACCCCATATCCGATGAAGTACAGTTTTCAGTTCTTTCATATTGGATGGCACTGGATCCCTCTGCTTGATGCCCCGTTCGATCTCATCTCACAAATTCTCAATTGCATTGAGATTTGGTGATAGTGCGGGCCCACGAAGGCAGGTAAAGTCAACGACATATTCTTCGAACTATCTGACGAAAATACCAGCTGTATGACAAGGAGCATTGTCTTGCTGAAAGTATCCATTCCCGGGGCAGGGTGCACCATTAACATAACAGGATGTGCTTGATCTGCGAGAACACTTAAATCCCCTTGGGCATTCATTTATTCCACAGTAATCTAAGGACCCATGCAATGCCAAGAAAACCTTCCCCAAACTATAATATTGCCTCCACCAGTTTGAAATGTTGTGGCAATGCAATTGGGGTCCATGCGTTTGTGCTTTTTTCACCAAATCCGAACCTTGCCATTTGCATGGTGTAATTGAAAACGCGATTCATCAGATCACATGACCCTTTTCCAGTCATACACTGTCCAATCCCTATGCGTCTTTGCAAACTGGAGACGTCTGCTCTTGTTCAAGGCTGCCAGCTAAGGCTTTTGAACAGGTCGTCGATTCTCATAGCCTATACTGTATAATGTGCACCTCACAGTTCGTTCAAAGACGTTCACAGTTGCTCCTTCATTAAGATTCCCGCTATTTGACGCACCATTGCTCTTCTCTTGGAGTGGACAAATCTGGCAAGTCTCCTTTCAGCTCGAGCATTCAGTAGCCTATGATGACCGCAAGCCTGACGTTGAGACCCGGTTTTCTGCTTACTAATCCACTCTCTATACACATTAATAACTACTGTTGTCGAAAACTTCATAAGAGCAGCCGTTTTATTGATACTGGTTCCTACGCTTCGAGCGCCTACTTTCATCAAGCGTTCAAACTCATTTAACCCTTTCTAGGGCAGTGGGAAATATGCTTCCCACCAAATTTATCAATCTTCGTGTCAATATATGTAGGTTGGCATAAGTTCTGACAAATTTTTTTAGAAAGAGAGAAACTTAGATGCTTTAGTTCTTTATTTTACACAAAATGATGCGTCTTGATTTGATACTTAATTATTAATTAACCAAAATTATTAATTAATCAAATTAAATCTATCTAATAAGCTAAATGAATCCCTTTTCTTATACTAATTTCAAGCCTAAAAATATTTTAACATAATATGACTAGAAAAAAATGTCCCGTTTTTTTGTCCATCGCGCGTAACATAGTGCAATTGATGGTTCACTTGCCTTGCATTCCTGTTTTGTATCTATATGGCCCCCTAGCGCCAACACTGTGACGCAATAGCTCATTTTGCATAAAACTGTCAGGTAGTTATAATAATTTGGCCACTCAGTGTATATTTTTTCAATTCAACAAAAAAAGGAGTAAGTTGTTTCAAAGAATAAGTAGAATTTTATCAAACTAAAAACACATCCGGATTTAACAAAGAATAAATAACATTAGAAATGTTTGGTATAAAAAGGAATAAAATATTTTAACAGAAGTTATTTAAATTTTCAATGTCTGTGCAGTAATGAAAATAGTTAGCCATTAGTAACTGATAATTTTAAATACTAATTTCTATTTTTTTGAACTAGTAAAATTTGTAAATTTGGAAGATTATGAAATTATAAGATACTTTTGCCTTATTATACATTACATTATTTAACATATTTCTGACATTAAAGATTAATTTGGAATGATAAAATTTAATTTTTAAAAATTATGGCTTTTTTTTATTCCTTGTATATTAATTTTGTTATAATATTTTTAATATACTCTGTTTAAAAAAAATGGTCAAGTGTTCTTTCATAAGTTGAAAGAGCTTAGGTGTTTTTCTAATTTAACAACTTAATGGGTGGACATTTTCTTTCTTCCATATTTCGACCTTTTTGTATTAAATTTTAGAGTATTTGGTCACTATAGCTTAATTGTTTAAATGACAAAATAAAATGTTTATTACATAATATGAATTTATTGAAATAAGCAAAATGCTTCAGAAAAAATAAATTTCGCTACACATTTCATTTTTATATTCAATTGAAAATTATCCTAGAAATCATATAACTAATTTACTCCTCACTCAAAAATGTATGCCTCATTACCAAGCGGTTTAAGGAATCGTCTTTAAAATTTTGCTACCAGGTTTTGTTTGCCACTTTTCAAAAGGTGAGTTCAACAAGAGTTTTAAACTGCAACTTCTCTTACCTTTCACTGAACACAAATAATCTACAAATGGCTGTAGATTTGCTTATAATTACTGTAAGAATATATTTCTGTGGATTTTCACTTTGGTAGTGAAACATTTCATCTGAAGATGGTTGTTTTGATATATGCATATAAATTAAAATAGAATTTTTATTTTTCTTTCTCTCCCATAAAAAAAAGAAAATTAGTAGCTTAAAGGACACTTTTCCAATTTAAAAACGAAATAAATAAGAACAACAAGAAAAATGTTCTGGGCAGGCGTTTATTCAAACTGCAGCAACTACTTCCATCTTGCGCATATAAATAGCAGGAAAATGTGCATGCCAGAAATATTTCTCGATTAAAAGAGTGATTCTTTAAACAAAAAATAATGTTTAGTATCATATTATGCATTCATACGTATTATTCAAGCTAAAGGATCCTTAAAATATTTTGAATTAACCCTTCAATTTAAAAGCATAATGCATCGAAAAAAGCAACGCATTCCATCAACCACATTAAAGAGTGTATTTTGAGTCGTTGCTTCTGACACAGGAATTAAAAAGAAAACAAGCAAGGGGCAAAGGAATAAAATTATTTATATCACGTAGTGAAGTAGATGGAATTAGAAAAGAATACTGAAATATGTCACGTATTCTTTTGGATTTAAGCCAAATAGTTGATAATCTTTAGTTTTTATATATACCAAAAGAAACAAATAACAAGCTGCAGGTAAAATGCAGACAAATTTCTTTATGGAACAATGAAGTTTTTAGATTTTTTACATTTGCTTTTATTCGAAAAAAAAAAGAAAAGAAAAAATGTATCTGTATAAAATTTATAAATATTTGTTGTTTTCCAGGTTTTTATTTCATATGCAATATTCACCATGAACATTGTTTGAATATTGTTAAAATTCAAACACTAATTTTGTTATTCATTTTTTAAAAAAAAATCAATATTTTCTTTTTTTAAAGTAAAATATTTGCCAGTTAAATCTCTAATCTGTTTTACAAGAAATTTTTCATTTTGTTTCAAAAGTGCCAAAATTAGGTCAGACTTAACAATTTTATGCATTAATTTTAAAAACAATTTATCTAGTGGAATAAAAGTAAAACAGGAGATCATAATTAGAATATACTTTTGTCAATTCATTTTTCTTTTATTTATTATTATAATAATGTCAAAATAAATCGTCTTATTATTATTAATATAATATCTATTTATATTACTATCTCTCTGATCGTAATTATTTTTCAGCCACGGATGTTTAAGTTACAGTAAAATATACAAAATATGTTCACCAATTGCGATTATTACTGATTAAATAAAGGTTAATTTCACAATAAAAATCCCTAAATTAAAAATTTTTATTTCTCAATAAAAAAATATTTCCGTGTTATTTTTTTTAATTATATATTCAATCATTGAAAATTATATTTAAAATATCTATGCTGCTATATAACTTTACGTACTATTCTGTTTAAGTGAATACTGTAAATTTAGTAATAAGATTTCTGATATAAAATATTTTTGTTAATAAAATAAAAATTAGAAAAGTGTCCGTCTAGATAGGGTATTTATTATCTTGATCTAAGATATGATTGTAACAGTTGAACTAATGAAACTTTAGTAGATTATGTAATGCTCGGATACAAAAAAATTATCAAATGTAGTGCACTTTTATTGCAGTTGGATTTTATCTATCTATTATACTCACACTAGCCATTAAAATCGTATTGAAACAAATAGTGATTTACTAATAAAAACAAAATCAATGCCAAATACAAAATTGAAAAAAATTCACGAAAGAAAATAAAAAGAATTAATTTTCAACTGGCCCGTGAAGGAGAATACAGTGAATCCCGACATGGAATAGTAATCTAATAACATTATTACCGATTGGAAATTTCTGTATCTATGTTTTTTCAAACAATTTACAGTACTTAATGAAACTGTTTTTTTTCTTCTTCTGCTCTTATAATATAGCTGTTGCTTATTTATCAACGCTATTTATATTCGTATTCATAAACACTTCCGGGTTCTGTTAGGGATTGACAGACTCTTCGTCATAGCTCCGGTGATGCAAACATACAGAATCAAAATATACTTTAGCTCATTGATATCTGCTACAATCCAGCATACAAAAGATAGATAAAATATGAAGTTTATGATCTTATTACTAATCATTATTCATATTTAATTTTATTCTCACGATAAAAGGAACAATCTTGTCTGAGTAGATAGAGGCTTAACTAGCGTTACAGATTAGACAATTCTATTAAATAATCAATAATACCAGATTCATATTAATTAATTTCAAGCTTGTTTGATGCACATAATGAAATCTAAATGAAAATGTATTCTAAAAACAATTATTATAACTTTAAAAATGTTCGAAACTCAAAATTATAATTAATTAAATATACTAAGATATGCCATAAAACAATTTTCAATAGTATCAAATCTCCTTCAAAATGAAATTTAAAAATTTATACAAACTAAGAAAAAACTTGCTGGCGTCCTGGCATAGGGGTAGCGCGTCTTCCCCGTGATCTGGGCGTCCCGGGTTCGAGTCCCGGTTCGGGCATGGTTGTCCTTCATTTGTTCTATCTGTGAAATGCGTGAATGTGTCCCCCTGTAAAAAGGGGCTGTGGAAGCGAATGTGATGCGTGAGTAGCAAAATCGTACTCTTGGCCCTGGTTAGCGCTACTAAAATAAGAGACGTTCCCTTTCGGCTTAAAATCGTTGATTTCAAATCAGCGGGCTTGCCTATGGCAAGTGCCATTGGAAACAACAACACAAGAAAAAACTTAATTCTTTATTCAACTTTTTCATTTATTAATTAAAACTTAATTATTTATTTCATGTTTCATTTTCATACAATGTATAACGATAAATGAACGACTTTTCTTTGAGAGGGAATATTTCAAAAACAGTTGGATATTGTGCTACATCTCTTAAACTATGTTAAAGAAAGGATAAACTTGATAAACTAAATAAACGAAGTTTTAATGAGATTTTTTTAATGTAGCACCTGCTATAGCAACTTTTTTTTAAGATTAAAATTTTATAATTTTTACTGCAAAAAATCCGCATTGGCAATCATTATTTAATTTCTATGATTTTCATGGCAATGAGGAGCATTTAAAAAAATCTTTTGGGACACTTTGTTGAAATTGAATTTATTGCTTAAAAAATTTATTTATGAAAATTATATTTGATTAGAAAAAATTGCTGAAAGCTGTAGAGATAAATTGTAAACTAAACCATATACAGTGATTTCAAGAAATATTAACTCGGGATTTCATACAATAAGCAAAATATACTATAGAAATATTTAGTAGCAGCAACTGAGATTTCTTTATTTCTAAACTCAAATAAGCAGCTCAAAGCTAATAGTAATTCTTACTGATATCTTATAAATACTATTAATAAACTTTCAATTTATAATTAGAAACCAATATATATATACTAAGACAAAATATAATCAATTGGCGAAATATATTCGCTGTGTATAGCTGTCAAAGTTTCGAACATTTAAGTTTAGATTCTTATGAGAATTATCAGAGATTATTTAATTCCTTTAATAATAAAAATCATATGTTGGTTTTCCTTTTCTTTGCTCCAAGGAACAAGTATTTTCTGAATGTGGATAATTATTGGCGAGGGAATAAAGTTAAATCCATTAACGAAATGAGCCATACAGAATAACTTAAATACAAGACTAACAGAAAACTTACATTAGCAATTGCATTTTATTAAACAAAATACAATGCAGAGAATAAATTATATATTACATTTTGGATTCATAAAGCTCGATATGATTCATTTCGGTTTATAGCTTTCTCTAGCAGAAAACATCTGGCCACGAAGAAAAGTCGTGTAATATAAAATTAATTCTGTTTCGGCGGATATTTTTCTTAATCCTCGCATTCCGGTATTTATACTAGCACATCCAATTAGTATCCGAGAGAAAAGGATTGTTACATTATCGATAAATTAAATTGAAGTGAAATGGACTAGAATACATCTCGAATTCCTTCGTCGCATCGGTTTTCCAAACAATCAACTCTAACTTAATACTAAAAATCGATTTGTCGTGTCTAAAAGTAGCGTTATGTGCAGGAGCAAGCATTTCGTTGAGATGAAAGTTAGATCTTTAAGGCAATCGCTGAAGGAGAAAAGGTCTAGAGTTGATTTGCTATCCTTTTGGAAATTGCCTGTAGTCCTCGTCACGATTTCGCAGCATTTTGTTGACCAAAACGCGCCTATTTTTATTATCGTTGGATTTAAGTTCACAACACAATAAATTCTGATTTTATATTACGGATAAATAAATATTTTAGTCCAGAAATTCTGATTTGGAGAGCTCAAGATTCAGGCAAATTGATGATCAAGCTATATGCGTTCGTGTAACAACGATTCGTGTAACAACGATTGAAAATTCCCTTAAAGTAGCAAAATTCACTGCCATAACTTTGGAGATTTATGATAAAACTTCCTTAAAATATTTGTTTAAAAAGCGAAATAAAATTACTATTTACAGAAATCAAGAACAAAAACTAAATTGATTATCCAAATTTATAATGCGCAAACAGGTCCAAAATAGTAAAACATGGACACAGTTTTCTAAGAAGTAACTTAAATCAACATAGATTGTCATTGTTAGTTAATTTAGTTAGGTAATATTTCAATTTGAATTTGTATCAAGCTATTTTAGAATAGACAGGTGGTGGTCTGCCAGTATGGAAACTGGCAAGTCAAATTAGACAATCGAAAGTAAAATTAAACTACAATAGCTGACAGAATATATATATACACAGTACAATATTTGCTGAGGTCAAAAACACAATAACCGACTTAGTAACACACCATAAAAACTGAAGATTCTTATTGTTCTGAATCAGTATACAAAAGAGATAATTTTTAACTAACTCTCTTCATCGCTCTGTCGTGTTTAGACAGATTTTATGATATAGAATTGTTAAGAACAATCTCTGTACATCGAATAGTAATAGGACTATCACCACAATTTCTTGTATTTTTAAAAGCCTTCTTTCTAGTCACCAAAGATGCCAAGTCATAAACGGTCGCCAAGTCCGAGGATTATTGACATAATATTTATTCATTATCCATTATGAATATCTGTAAATAGAATATCTGTAAATAGTTTTTCCTTATTATGAGACTAACCGTGCAGAGCAAGGATATTATAGATTTGTACTAATATATAGATCCGAGCAATCGCCAAATCTGCGATTTTGTGACACTCATTCTCCCTACTATTCAGGGTTTTTATATCTAATCAGAATTTGACTTTTCATTACTAAACACGCAGAATATTCCGAAATAAAATTCTATATTCTGCTCATTTTATTAGCAATAAAATAGACCAAAATGAATTCATAAAATTTTGTATTCTATCTCAACATAAATTTTAGAAATTCTTACGAATTTGGGTGTTTACCTATTCAAGGATTCATACTGAAAAAATGCATCCTTTTCTTTTGCTCCACATATTCATTTAAATTTTAATTTAAAGTCTATTTGTTTAATGCATTATATCACAGTATCACATACAGGTGAATTTTAGAAAGTCTACATTTAATATCTCTATTAATATTATAATCTTGCTCCAATTATAGATGGAATTTAATTAATATTATTACAGAAATTCTCCTGTGATTATAGAGTGGAATGCACGAAGCGAAATAACAGGTAATGATGCGTTATTTCGCCCCAAAAAATACAAGACACAGTTTAAGCGTACTCCAAGACATCACAAAAAATATCAAAAACACACATACATTCATCAAATTGTTATTAAACAACACAATTAAACAGCTTGCACCGAGATCAACACTCCAAAGAGGAAACTAGGATGACTTGATTTAACGCTATCTCATGTTTACATAGATTTCCGTAGCAGGATATGGAATTTTCTAAAAGAATCATCGGATCACGGGTCGTAACCAAGATAACATCATAATTCTTGTACTTTTAAAACAATCATTTTTGTGGTCATTGATTCCAAATGGTTGCCAAAAATATTATTGGTCTGGTATTTATTAAGCACCGACTAAAATGTCTGTAAAACTCTTTTCTTTAATATGATTTTAACTGAGCATAGAAGTAACATTGGATTTTCGTAATAACATAATTGTCTTTCTTCGATTTAATTCATTTAACTTAGATATAATTCATTTGTAATAATTTCTTCATCACAAAAGTAATAAATTAATAGAACGAGCGGCCTCACTAGGAGCATCTTTGATATAGGTATCAGAAGCTTCTGGAATAGTGGTTAGCTCTGTGGTGAATATAGAAATAGTACGGGCTCGAAACCCCTACCAATTGCGAGGCGTGCCAGCTAAGAGAGTGGTTGTATTTCTTCGATCACGTCTACTTTGATCTCACTTTGCCACGTTCCGATCGTTTAGTTTTCCTGTAATCCTTCATGTCTGAGTAGCTATTTTTGGTTAGAAACAAACAGAATAGTATGAATAGAATTGCGCCAAAAATATTGAACAAAGGTGTCTGAATACTTGAAATATTCGAAGAGCAATTTCATTTTCGATATTTCTTTATAACGACTGGCATTTCGCAGAATCAAAGATGCAAATTTAAAATAAAATTCTTTAAATATTTGTAATAGTTTGATTAATAATTAAAAATAAATTAATAAAACAAATATTAAGAAGCAAAATCTCAAAATTTGAGGAATTTAGAAACAACGAATTAAAGTAAAAAAACCTGTTATCATAAACCTTAAAACATGTTATTATTTATCAGCATTTATTTTATTCTGCAGCTTTTAGTTAGTTATAAAAGCTGAGGAAATTTTCTAACAACATATTACTGCTTTGTAAATATATATATCTTTTAAAAATACAAGTTACACAATTGAAACATAATCTTCATTTTTATTATTAAAATTGAATAAAGTATTACTAATGAGATGTATATTTTACAGAACAATAAAATTTTTAAATATCATCATTATGACACAAGCTATTATTAAAACTGGATTTTAAAAATAGCTTTGAAAATTGATCCACTAAGAATTAGATAACAAAAGTACCTTTTTATTTTCATTTATCCTAATTAAAAGACGTCGACTTTTAGTCAGCAGTTATTAAAACGTCGCATCTTTTAATTATCTGCGAGTCCATTTTTAGGTTTATAATAATTACAAAAATATACACTTTTTCATGCATTTTCGTTTTTCCGGCAATTTCCAAAGGGTATATGTTACAATAAATTTCGGAAGTAATTATTTGGCTTAAGAGGTCTATATACATTCATTCCCTTTAATTATCGAAAGAAAGTTATTTTGTTCCCATCCTGTTCAAGAATTTATTAAAAAAAATTTTATTTAATCCATGAATGAATAGAATGTATAAAATATTTTTTTGAAATACTTAAATTAATATTTTTGCTTTCATATAATAATAAATATTGTATGCGTTGAGTGTGTATTATAAAATTATTTGTTTAGTTTAGTTATATTAACGCACCGTTTTAAAGCAAAACTAGGGCTATTTTAGGACGGACCTCCTAATTTTGAGTCGCAGTCAGACAACGAGTAGGTCACCTGAGTTGGCAACCCATCTTCAAACTTCCGAACCACACCAGCGGAGGACGTTTGGCCCCGACAGATTTAACGTGCACCAGACCAATTTATACTACGGTTCTTCCGTGGATTTGGGACTCGAACCTGAAAACTTTCCGCTTCCAAAACCGAGGCCTAACCACCAGGCCACCGAGGCCCTTAAAAATTATTTGAATAATAATAATAATAAAATATATTTATCGGTTCAAATATTATTACATTTCAAATATTAATGTAAAAGCAGTAAATTTAACTAATTTTCTTTAAAATCTAGTTCTCTTCTTTGTCTTCAAAATAATTTTACTGCAGTGAAAAAATCAGATTTTATCGAACTGAAACATTTGGAAATATTATACTGTAAAGATAGTTTTATAGTATTTTCAATCTTATTTTTTTCACTTTATTCATTATAATAAGGAACATTTTTACTTTTTCTTCTATGAAGGGTACAATGCAGAAAGTATTGAAATAGTCAACAAAAATAAATAAATAAAATTTAAAAAATATATAATCAAAATCAAACTTTTGACGAATTTCCATATTTTAGTTATTTTTTAGTCAAGTAAATATTTTTAGATTTATGTCTGTCCACCAGTGAACACGATAATTCAAAACTACTTTAAGTTAAACAGAAGTTAAGTTAAAAGAAATTTGATAGGCGGTATTTTTAACAATTTTGTAGATTTCTATCAAGTTTGAACGAAATCCATATACCAATATTTTTTCTGTTCAATCTGTTTAAGTGCATATATGAGCGCGATAACTACGAAAGAAATAGATCGATTTAGATCAAAAGTTTAACATCTAAAAAGTAAATCTATATCAAAGTTAGAGCCGAATTGACATTATATATGTACTTTCACATGTATATAAACGTGGCAACTCAAACACCCATTGACTAAAACAAATAAACTTTGATATGTAATCTTGTGACTACAAATCTGAAAATTTTGATTTATATATTAGATTTTCTTTGCTATACCATACAGATTGGAACTCTGAAATTGAAAACGTTTTGACTCTCACGTCCTTGTTTAAGGTCCACAGTTTTATGCGTTGAGAGAAGATATAATGCCTCTGTTAAATAAGTGCTTTGTAAAATAGTTCGGATTTGAGTATGCAAAAACACCTAGGGAAGATCACTACCGATGGTCCACTGTTGGTCTTAAAGATAATAAATAGTATGAAATAATCTTTAAATGTTATTAAATTTCTTTGATAGGCATTCTGAAAATGAATATTTTATTATATTTTTTATAAATATAGAAACTTATATTCTAAAAAATGTAAATGTCATTAATCAAATTATTTTTTTAAATTACAAATACTTTTTATCAGATAAAAATAAATATAGATATACAGCTTATTAAAATCATTACTTAAAAAAATCTAAAAAATAATGAAAACGTTAAAAGAAATATTCCCTTAGTAAATTTTGTAATTTAAAATTTATGATTTAGAAATTGATCTCTTAAGGTTTCAAGATTATAGTTACATGCGTATAAAATCTTATTAAATATCGTTTTCAAATCAAAAACGAGCAGAATTTGCAAGTAATAGTTCCTTTTTTTGCGATGATAATTGAAGTTTTAAGAGTCTTGAAAAATTAAACAATTCTTTATGATAAGATTTTGCCAATTTATTTTTTTCCCAGTTTTGTTGGTTGTTTTTGAATTCATAGTTATTTGATGACGATTTTACTTCTGAAACATTAAATTTGGCCATGAAAGCTATTTCATGGTTGATTAAAAATAATTTCAGTAGAAGAACATCAGGCTCTATATATCACGAGAGAAAGCCGCTGAAAGTTTTGACGGTCTTTTTAAAAGTAATAGAACACATTGAATTTCTTCACAATTTGCGCTGGATGATGAGGAGAGGATTTGGGATTCTCGTAAAATGTGCCGCGTTCATTCATTCAATAAAGATAAGCTGAGAAAGGTTCGCATTTCAGAGTTTTTACGACAATTGTAAAGTTATTGGGCTATAATTTAAAATAAATCGATTGGTTGTCAGATAAAATAAGGATGTAGCGAGTTGGCAAATTTGAATTTTTCAATACACAAAGTTTTAAGATTATTATATTTTAAAGTATGCGACTATGTTGAAAAGTCATTTTTTTTACTAAATTATGTTTCTTTTTAAATTCAAGATTCTTAATGTTTGAATAAGTTTCTTTATAAAAAAATAGACTTAAAAATAAAATTCGAACGGTTTCAGTTAGAATTTTATTTCTAAGTCTATTTTGGGGGAAGTTACACTGATTTTTATATTTGCATTTACATTCATTTTAATGCTATTTCACATCTTCAGATGCTTTTTTCTCAAATATAAAATAGGATATAATTGTCTTCATAAATTCAAATCTAATGGTATATTATATTATATTATATTATATTATATATGTAATGATTAAGCTCTATATGTAATGTTTAAACTCTAATTTCAATTTAATTAATTTCCAAGGTTTTATATTAATTTAGACCATAGTAACTTCATTCTAAAATATTCTCTTTATTTCGTGATCCAACAATTCCACTTTGTCTACTTAATTAATTGAAGAGCAGCTTTGCAAAATTGCTGAATCGCCTAAAAGCCTCACTTTTCCACACTCCGAGTGAAGGGACAAAATACCGCTGACGGGACAAATTCTTTTTTAAAGATCCATGTGTTTCCCTTGTCTTTTCGGTACGTATAGCGAAAATCCCTATCGAAATCTCATTGTATATAAGCATTATGGAAAAATATTTTCCCTATCAATATCTCAGGTTATATAAGACCAGGGATAAAATGTTCAAGAGCTTTTCCCTCATTTCTTTCTGCGTCGTTTTGTGTTGTGTGTGTGCTAGTCGCTTGTACATAATGCCTGCGTCTTCAATATGAGATAAAACGACATCACGAAATCGAGAGTCTCTTCCCTGTCTTCGAAACTGCATTCGGCTTCACATAAAATAGTGCTTACATATGTATATATATATTTGGTATAGTAATTTCTCAGTACGATCTGCAGTTCCTGAAATAGTGAATAAGTAATCAATTCAAATTTAGAAATATTATAGTTCTTGTAGTGTTTCACAATGCGTAAAAAATTAATTTTTGTGTAATTTATTAGTTGAAAGCCAATATTTAAAAAAATGATAGAAATACAGTTTTTTTTTTTTTTTAGCTAAAGGAATATATTTTCTAGTTAAAGAGCTATCTACAAAATTTTAAGCAAATCATTTGTTAAACCTCTAAACTTGAAGATGTTTGCTTTGTAATTCTTTTTAGCGAAAAAAACCTTTGGCACTTAACTGATATATTTTGGTTTCAAACATGAGTTTTCTATCTTTATTTATATAAATATTTAAAAATATAACAATTTTCGAATATTTTTTTTAATTCATCCCGAACATAGTCGCATACCTTAAAATTCCCGTAAGTTTTGATTTGTTTTTTGTTTTGAAAAATAACGGTGTAAAGTTAAGAAATAAATGCAACTTATTTAAAATTTTAAAAAGGAGTATTCGAAAACTTGTTTTTCTGTAAAACCATTGACTTATTTGCAGTTTATATTCCTGAAAAGATATTTGATTATCGTATTATTGTTTTTATGAAAATTATATAAACTATTGCTCTGAATCATATTATATTATAGAGTATATATTATTATTTAAATAATGCCATATTTATATTAGTGGGATCAGTAATTATTTGATTTTTTTCTATTTATGTTACAAAATTTATCTGAAAACTCCATTTCATATTTCAAGTCGAAGAGAAATCATTAATTGTAAATAAAAATCAATTTAGAATTGTCATTTAATTATTTAAATTGCTCTTTTATTTTTTTTATAAAATGAATAGTTATTTCAATACGCTTAAAATGGATTTACAATCGGCCAGATATAAGACGGCCAGTAAGGCAACACATGCGCAGAAAGGGACTGATTTACGTTTGCCACAATTTCATAAGATAGATTAAGTCATTCCATGCGTCTCAGAATTTTTCTTTTTCACTGCGTATCGTTTTCAATAATCAGTTCATTTATCACCAGTCTCTCTTTTGCGATAGTCGCAGAATTTTGATTCCTTTTGATTTAATATTGCTATTTTTTTTATCACGGCACCTCCAACTATTCGCAGATTTTTAACCTTCTGAACATGTGAAAATATCGGAATTTATCTACGATAAGTGAGCAATTTTTTCACGTCAAAAAACGCGAAATTCTACAAACACTCTCGGTGTAAGAAAAAAAAAATTACAATATAGTCGCATGTTGTTATGCCGTCGAAACAAGTACTTGTCATGCTTTAACAACATTTTTTAGCCTTCAACGCATGCGCTGCCTACTGACAGTCATATAACTTACCTAGTGTAAACCCACCTTTATTTTCATTCAAATTATTTCGAATTTATAAGGAATTACATATTTAGTAGTCATTTAATGCGTAAGAAAACTGAATTTTGACGAAGAAATTTTGAGGAAATATTGTATTAAATGGAGCCATGTAGAATATTTGAGGGTCAATTCTGTTAATGTTTCAGACAAAAGTTTGGTTGATGGTTTAGACACAAATTTAAATATTTATATGAACAGAAAGGCTATATTACTGTAAAAAGAAACTAAATTTATGTTACGGCAATATGCGGGATTGGAGTAGTTTCATAGCCTTTCCAGTGGAAGAAAAAATTTACATTAAATTGCGATTACATTTTTTGTGTAATTATGGATCTGAAAAAATATATTGCATGGTTGAATTTCAAAAAAATTTTAATACTTTTCAGTATTATGTGATACTTTCTATTTTTTTTCAAAACGTTATTGGTTCGGGCGGAAATCACAAGTTTTACGAATCTTATCGTAGAGAATATGACCATTAAGGCAATAATATATAAATGATATTAAAAAATTTTTTTAAAAAAATGTAAACAGTTTTTGTTTTAATTTTTCAACCGTCTGTCCTTATTTTTCTTTACACTCTGATTTCATGTTAGTGAAAGGAAAGCGAAGAGAAAGGCACTGTAGTCAAGAAAATTTTCTCTTGGATTTTATTAAGAGTTAGAGAGTACAAGCTAAATCATTTTGCAACAAACTAGAAATGTGATATTTTAAGGAAATGGTGGCATACCTTATTTGACTGAAAATAAAACTTTCACGCCGAAATTAAGTAGGAAATTTGTCTTAGTCACATTGGATGTCCTCTGACATCAACCATTATCAAAATAAGAGTTTCATAATATTTCTAAAGTAAAACCGTCTTCAACTGGAACTGTTTTCGCCGTCTAGAGGTTGAAAAGACTCGTAATTCGATCGTCCTAAAGTGATTTACAGGAAATGTCAAGAGAGGAATTTCTGATGAGAGATAAAAATAAATAATTTTATAAAATTGAGATAAACTCTTTTAAAAAATGCCTTGCTGATGTTTTGTATATAAGTAACATTTTTTTTTTTTTGCTTAATTGATGCAAAACTTATCAAAATCGATTTACTAAAGAAAGTAAAAAAGTGACAGATTTTTATTCCCTGGTTAAATTACCTGCAAAAGCAGCTGTGCGAAATTTTATACTTGATAGTGAGGCCCGAAATTGAAAGTAAAATTTCCTTAAAAAGGATGATAGGTGACATTAATAGCCAAGCGTTTTTTTTTTCAACCTGAATGCAATTATCGGAATTTTGCTTTCAAAAATGAGTGATCGTATTACTTTCAGACACCATAATCAAAATTCAAAATCAGATATTTCATGAAAGAAATCTTTATTAGTTCTTGTGTGCACTTTATTTAATATAGAAAGAATTTCTGATTTTCTGTTTTAAAATAGCATGCTTTATGATATATTTGAATACAAATTAAACAATATGGGGGCATAAATATAAGAATCATAATTTATTTTAAATCTCTTATTTATCTAGACACTTTAGAAATTTCTTTATGAATTGTTCTAAATCAGTTATTATTTAAATCAATTCCATTTTCTTTTTATTTTCCAAATTTTCTCAATAAAGATTATAAAACAATTGGGTTCTTCCTGCAAAACTCTTAAAAATAGTTAAATTCTCTAAGTTCATGTGGGTAATCGTATATATTATTTTACATATATAACGTATGCATTAAATTCCATTTGCTTTAAAATACAAATGCAAACTTAGAATTTCATTTTCACTCTTTCTGGTGAATTTCGCATCCTGCCTATTGATCAGAAAATCTCTTTATAAAAAAAATTACTTATAATAAACTATAAAAATAGTACTTGTGCATTAATGGAATTTAATACGCGTTTGCTTCATTTTTATTTACGTTGTAATTTTTCTTAACTTCACCTAATGCTTTCTTCGTATAAAAATAAACTCATAATTAAGTTTTACATGGTCAGCAGTTTAAATCCGGAATATTTAACTAATCTTACAACTTTCTCTTATAGTACTGACACTATAAAATATAGAAATGAGCTAATATCCAAAATGGTACTTCCCACCTTATTAATGTCAAGTAAATTGGTCCAATTCAGCATTTTTTAATAACGCTCTCAGAACAATATATGACGTCAATATTGTTCACTCATTTATACAATAACTTAAATTCGTGATAGAAGATCCAAATGATGTAAAATTTAAAATCATTAGTCATACTTCTCGCTCCGTACACTCATACTAGCAGTTTTTTTTTACATCAATTATTAGAATGAAATCAGTTTATAGTCTCGTGATATATGCCAAATACATGGCATCAGATTAATTTTGAAAATAATTGTGAACTATACAGAGTTCCATACGATTATGATAATTTTGATTTCGAAATTCATGGATTGAATGTAATATGGATTGTACAAAATAACTAACAAATATTACGAAAGAGTACATCACGCTATGGAGATTGAGGGCACTATATTTTGGAAAGTCATAATCGTTTACAATTTTTTTTCCTTTGATTATTTTGACTCTTAAAATCATGATTTCATTTGCATTCCTCATAACAAATGTTATCATGGCTATTTTATCGAAAATATACATTCTAAATATGTTAATTTGCTTATATTTTATAATTTTGTTTCTCACTGTCCTAATAATGAGACTAATAATTCTTTGTATTACAGCTAAGCTGGACTCTGTGAAAACTTACATGCGAATGCGAAAAGTTCCTGGCCAACTTTTCAACAAAGTCATCAAGTGGTTCGACTACCTTTGGATGACTCAGAAGTCCTCTGACGAGGAACGGTCAGTCGGATGCCTCCCTGACAAACTTAAGGCAGAGATTGCCATTCATGTGCACCTGGACACGTTAAAGAGAGTTGAGATTTTCCAGAACACAGAACAAGGCTTCCTTAGAGAGCTGGTACTGAGGTTGAGGCCTGTGCTTTTCAGTCCCGGTGACTTCATTTGCAGAAAAGGCAAGGAAATAGTTTATTTTTTTACACAACTATATAGGAATGTTTAGGCGAAGGTTTTAACAAATACAAGAATTTCGACGTTATCTTCACTAGAACTTGTGATACGATGATAAGCGCGCAACTATACATTAATTCTGGAATAATATTAAATTGATTGTGAAAACATGAATCTTGTATTTAAGTGACACAATACATCGAAATGCATAATTTCAAGTTAAACGCAATACGATTGGGGCCTCAATCGGATTTTTTTCAAAATATTTTTTTAATTAAACATTAAGCAAGATCTTGGAGTTTTGCTGTTGTAACCTCTGAAAATATTATTACAAAACAGATTTTTTACACTATATTTAAAATTTGAAATTTGTTTGTTTGATAGTATCAATTTAGTTGCCATGAAAATGTTTTCTAAATTTAGGCAATTTTTAAGATAATTTTTAACAACAGATTTCAGAATGACTTTCAAACCATTTATATTGTTTCATTGAACGTTAAATCGCTTAAATTTCTCCCAATGTTTCTCCTAGCTAAGAAAGAAGTTTCGATTTACCATCCGCGCATCTTACATGAGGAATCAGAAAAAGAAATTATATAAAGAGCAATCCATAGGTTTTTAATGTCACTATGACGTCATGGAACTTGATTTCATTTAGAATGTATACATAAAAATGCATAATTATGCATAAAATTTTTTATTGAAACTAAACATAACTAATATACCCGAACTAGTAGCTGATCGCCAAAGCTAGCTAACTCCAACATAAATTCGAGAAGATCATAAATTTCTCATTACAAAAAAGTTATTAAGAACTTTTCTCATGTATTTTATTTAATAAAAAATTTCATGTTGAATGGAAACTTTAAGTTGCCATTGGAAGTTGCTTTTGAATTACTCTTTTTTTTTGAAAAGTTGATTATAATATTATTGAATAAATATTAAAATTATTCTTCATGAAGAGTTTGTGTTCTGAACAACATATGTATTCAGCAATCATTCTTTTTGTAACACGAATTCGAATATGGCATATGTCAATTTCAGTCCGTAATGTAACATATACTAACTTTTCCGTTATCCGGCTATGTCAAGAGCTATAGTATTAGACATAATTGTTTTCCATTTCATTTTTCATGCTTTCTTTTAGTTATTCTACAAGAGCTCATATTTTTTAAAATTGAATTAAATGTTAAACCTGGGGGGTCATTAAGGGAAACAGTGTATTAAGAGATACTAGTGTATATATAACTACCTTTAAATGCTCCTTTAGATATATCTAACAAGCATCATGACAGGAAAAACTAGATTTCCGTATATTTTACCCAAGCTTTACTTAGAATATCCGTTTTTCTGTGCTCTTAAAAAAACAAGTTCCATATACATTTGATATTTTAAGCGCCATGTTAATTAACTATGACTAACACTGAACTTTCCTTTCATACCTCGTCAATAGCTTGGTCTGACTTTGTACTTTTCATTCGGGCTACATTAAGCACTGTTGATTGACAGTATACATTAAAAAAGTTACATTTTTTAAATATTTTAATCCAGAGAATTCACAAAATAATGTACCTAAATGTATACAATATTATTGCAACAATAAATAGATCTATAATTGGCAGCATATGAAAGAAATCGGATATTGCGGGTTAGACGGAAAAGATGCCAAAATGAGTTTGGCACTTATTAAATATATAAATCTTGTAGTGGAACTGAATCATTTTCATAAATATGTTATGAAATTCAATCCCAAGGTTTACCGAAACACGATGGTCTTAGACATCAGAATCTGTATTGAATAATGATTGGTGATCGCTCTCTAATGTAGATCGTTTCATAGTATCATAATTGCAAATTGTTTTGGGGATTTTTTTTCTCAACTGAAGAGGATAAAAAATGAATCTAGAACAATAATGACTGATGTTAATTTATGTTTCCACAGTATAAAGATCGTAGAAAATGATAAATTACGCAGTTAATCATTGTATGGGGTTATCAACAACTTTGCCCTATCAAAGACAAGAAAGAAAATAGTTTAATACAAGTCTTAAAACATAGGGTGTGCATTAAAGAGAAAGAACCAAGAGATGAAATAATAAGTCGTTATAAATTGTGTCTTTTGAAATATTTTTTTTCAAGAATTTGTATTATTTAGCTTGATATGAATAGAAATGATTAGAAATAGAAAATTAAAGATTCATTATCTCACTATCAAAATACTTAAATATTTCAATTTAACCATCTAGATATTTGAAAATAATACTTTTTAGTATCATAGAACAGCTGACATTTTATTCTCTTGCCTCCAATGGTTTAGGGTTTCCTCAAATGTAGTTCTAATGAACAACGAGACTATGAAGCCTTTCATTGCCTGGTCGCATTCCGCATATTTGCGCATGAGGCAGTCGGGTTTGATTTTACTAAAAAAAGATAAAATACGGAGAGGAATATATTAATTTCTTATTTTTATATAGAAACATGCATGCATCTGGAATTAAATTATACCATTCAGAAAGAAAATTAATATCAGTATCGGAAAAAAAATAGTTAAAAAATCCGATATACCAGAAAACTCCGGAAGCGTTCTTCTTAATTCCGTGTTTATCATTTATCACTGTGAAGTAAAAGTACCCAAAGGTAATATGCACAGGTTTCAAGAACGAACAGTAAGATTAGTTTTTTAAGTATAATTTTAATAATAGTTTAGTTACTATTTAATCAATAAGAAACATCTTAGAAAATATATAATAATTCCGAATATACATCCTTTACAATATTTTTTCCATAAGAACATTGAAATTATATAAAGCACGAAATACCTTTTACAGAATACAAAAGAAAAATGTTTGTTAAAATCACTACAATAGAAGAATCAACACGTTTACAAGATAATATTAACAACAACTGTCTATAAGCTTTACTAGTCATATCGTATTACCTCTCGGAATGCGAATGCTTTAATTTGAAAAAGGAAACATCACTGTTAACTGGTATTCATATAAAAGGCGAATTTTTGCGATAGTTTAACAAATCTTAGCAATAATTCCCTCTAGCTTGAAAATTTTAATAAAACAAATATTATGATTAGTAATAACTGTTGTCTTACTAATGCTACAGCACTATAAAAAAATATGAAATTCAAATATATATGGTTGAAATGAAAAATAAATAACCATCGGTGAGTAAGAAAAGCAAGCATCAAAAGTACGTCTATTATTTTTACTACTAAGAAATACTAAAAATGATATGAACACTCAATGACATAAATTATGCAATTCAATTCAAATTTCAACTCAGAAAAAAAATTATTTTAAAAGTATTCGAGTATATTCGCCTTAATGATTTTGAAACTGATACTTCAAACTTCAAATTTAATTCATTTAATTCCCCTTAGGACCAAGACTAAATCATTAATACAAAAAAAGTAAATTGTTTTTTCCCCTCTTAAACGACCTCTATTTAATCCAAAGGAAAATTACTTGATGAATCTTTATAGGTTGATTAGGAGGAAATAGGATTTATTGTAGCTTCGATTAGATAAGAATATTCTCACTCTAAACTATTTATTAGAATATTAAATATTATATATTTCTCTGATTACATAAACTAGTTATTAACAAAATGTAGACACAAGTAACAAATGATTACATAATTTTAATTAAATATAGATCTAGATGTAAGGAAAAGTTATATCACTAATTGAAATTCTCTTTAAAATGATTGTAATTGTTTGGCTGATTACTGATTACCTTTTATTATTGAAACTGGTTTTTTTTTTACGATCAAACTGGTTTGAAAAACAGCTTTTCAAAATTTATAATAATTAAGTAAAAAGATATATTAAATTCAGTTTTGCAGATATTAGGAAACTATTCCTGACCTTGAATTCATACATGATTCCATATCCAACCTACACGTGTCTAACATAGTGAGACATCTTGTTATTTATAAATTTATTTCATGCTCTATTTTCTAATTTTTAACGCTAATTAAATATTTAAATCTAATAGAATAATATTTATCATAATAATAGATAATTTGCAGTTAATTATATATTTTTACTTATAATGTTTTATAGCATTATTATTATTTCAAAATTTCTTTGGCTATTAAATTTACAAATATATAGATTGATTTAAAGCTTAAAGCTGCAATAAAGGATAGAAATATTAAACAATAATGAATGAATGGATTGATGAAATAGAAAATATAAGGGTATTGTATATACTCTGCATGAAGACAAACATAATGAAGGCGGGGAAAAAAAATAGGGCCTTTATACCAAACTATTGTAGCATTAAAATTATTTATCAGTCTTATATTACTTTTAAAGATTTAATCCGATTTGTAGCAATGATAACAAACATGCAAAAATTGCATTTAATACTAATGCAAAAATATCAAGCAAAAATTGTACATCCAATTATGGATAGGAGTTTATTAATATTTTGAAAAATTAAGTTTCGGTGCAAACAAGCTGGCCTTTAAAGGCAGATATTTAGTTAAAATCTCAAAATATTTTCCCCAAAAATATTTTAAAAACAAATTATCTTAAGGGCTTCTTAAAAATCAATATTAAAATTCTTAAAATATCTTTTTGATTCAAATATGAATTGCGAAAATTGAAGGATAAATATTTTTCAAAGTTTGAATTTCAGCATATAGGTAAACATTCATTCTAACAATTAATGATTCATCTAAATAAAAATACTCGAAACAATCAACGTGGTTGGTAAACATTATTTAAAAATATCACGAAACAGCTTATTTCAACTATTACTCTGAAAGATGTATGAGGAAATATCTTTAAAATTGAATTAAAAAATAAATAAATGTCTGCATGTTCTTGTCAACATCTGACGGAGTATAAAAACAAACATTTCTTTCGAATGCCACTCAAAAAACACGGTCTGCTTCATTTTGATATCATCTGCTCGCTTCTCATCAGACTGTTATGTCTGATTACCAATTTTCCGGAATTCAACGATAAGTCTAGTTATTTTAGACGTGTGTTATGATAGTCCGTTATGCTCTTGTTGTCATAGCAGAAAATTGTTTTATTTATTTCATGTATGGTTTCTAAAAAATTTGGATGGGAATATGGGAGTAAAAATATTGGAATAAATTGTTTCTATATTTTTTTAATACTTGAATTATATTTAAAAGGAATAAAAAAGATTTGTCTTTTGCAATGATTGGAATAAATAATAGTCCATAAAATTCTCCATGTTCCCAATTTTTTTATATTTTTGAAAATAAAATTAGCTTGAAATATATTTTTCCTGCTGTAGAATTTAAATAGTATTCTATTAACACGAAAACGCTCTCTCCAAGGTTTCTCTCTCACACACAACATAATGCCGGGTTTACACTCGGCCAGTTAGAAGACGGCCATTAGGCAGCGCATGCACTGAAAGGCTAAAAAATGTTGTTCAGTCGATGGTAAGTATTTGTCCCGACGGAACAATAAACACGCCCCTGTATTGTATTTACTCTTATTACCTATGCGTTTTCGAATTTGACTGGTGTTTTGGAGTTAAAAAATGTATTACTTATCGTAGATTAATTCCGACATTTTTTGCTCTTTGTTCTTAATGATGCGAGGTTGTTTTTTTTTTTTTTCATTTTATTTGCCAGTACTTTTCTATAGTTTTAGATATGTTGATCTTCTATATTTTATTTTAACGAGATTTCTCTATGTAATTATCCATCATTTTCGTATGTTACAAAGACACCAAAATGGCAATTTATAGCCAAGCATGGAATGCCTGAATCTATCTTATGAAATTGTGGCAAACATAAATCAGTCCCTTTTTGTGCATGCGCTGCCTACTGGCCGTTTTATAACTGGCCGAGTGTAAACCCAACATTAATTACATACAAGCTACGGATTCTCTTCCTTGTTCATTACGTTTTAATTTCATCTGCCGTTAAGTTTATATGCCTGACGCAAGATGATAAATATACTAATATTTTCTTATATATCAAAATAGTATATATAGTAAAATAGTATAGTTTCTAAATATTTTTATTTCATGATATTTTATGCATTAGTTGATAAATTATTGTAAACGTATTTGAAAGAGATGTTTAACAGTATCTTTATAAAGGTTAAACTTATGATAAAAATTAAATTTAAGCTTTAGAATTGATTAAATATATTTTGCAAATTAAAAATTGCTGTAGAAAACTGATCAGTACATTATTAATTACTAGAGAATAAATATGTTAATTACCAGTTAGTTAGCAAATCACTGCGCTCTTAATCAGACAAAGAATCAAAGCGCATTGTTTCAAAATCGTGGACAATTTTATTATTGAATCCTATGCTTACGAACTAAATTTTCAAAATGTTAGTCAGTAGTTTGCGTGAAACGTACACACTAAAATGAGAATAATATCAGTAAACAGCCCTTTTTTTAAAAAATTATTTTGCTCTTTATTACTGCATAGTGAGGGGACCGATTGAGAGGCCAAAATATTTGCATTTTGTAAATATTTTCCAATAAAATAATGGCATAATTTGGGTCATAATGCTCTAGTAGCAGAGTTTTACCACATGAAGACAGAATGGACATTCATTTCTTCTAAAGCTTTTAAATATAAGAGCTGCATGTTTTAAATCACTTTTTTCAATTGATTAGTGGAATTTTATTGAAATGTGAACAAGTTCAGATGTCAATGCTGTCATCAAATTGGAAAGGTTTAAAATAACATGATTTGTTTGTGGTTTTACCAGCTTCGTAATAGGATGCCATATCAATAATATATTTTATTCTGAAATTTCACACAAGTTAATCGATAATCTAGTCGAAAATTAATTCAAATTAATTTTCCTTTACCAAGTACCAGCGCTGTATTTTACGCAAAATAAGTTGAATACAAAAGCCCGAAGCCTAGATCGCTGTCATCATACAGTTCTCACAATGAGCGGAAATTAATCTGATCAAATGAGGAATTAATCATTCTTAAAAGACATTTCATTATATTGCATATGTCTCTCCCGTTTCTTCAGTAAAAAATGGTCCGATTAAATAGCTTTCGGACAGTTGCCGCAAATTAATTAATTTGCAATTAATTTCGGATTATAATTTGTTTGAGTTAAATCCCAGAGATAGAGTTCCGATTAATTTTTGATATTTATTCATAGTCAAAAGAAACTAAAAAAAGCAATATCCAGTATGATAGTGCAAAGAAGAGCCTTATAAAAGGAAAGAGTTCTTGAAATTAAAACCAGGAAAAAACGCCTAGAGAAAACACTCCAGGAAATAATATAGACCCACTCTTTCCAAGCCAGATATGATGGTCTACAGATTTCTATAATCTTTGTTAATTCATTTCCTCATAATCTAATGTTTTACCCGCAATATTAGCTTATTCTGGAATAAGATATGCTCATTTAGTGCTTTTACTATTCAATATATTCATGCCAATTTGTAAAAAAAGATCATTAATATTTGAAGAAATCATCATACTAAAGTATTGCTGATAGTTTTCTTCTATAGTACATTTTGATAATTAGTGAATATTGTCCTTAAATATATAGCCTTACATTTTTGGTGTAGTTCGAAATCAAATCAATAAACTTTTAAAATAATTAAACGCAGCCTCTTGATTCAAAGGAATTTTTTAAAAAAACTTTCGTCTATTTAGCATAAAGAAAGCATAGTAATCTTCAGGAAATTTGAACTCGAGATTTTGATGAATTTCCACCTTTCAGACCTTCATGAGTTCGAAAAACAAATCTTTGGAAAATGACCTTCTATCTGTCTGTCTATCTGCGACAAATAACTCAAAAACGCTCTAGGCTAGATGGCTGAAATTTGATATATAATCTTTACACCGAATTTGCAGATTTCTATCAAATTTTGAGTAAAAATTGATGAAAGGAAGTCCCCCAGTCGAGCTATTCGAATGTAACACGATAATTACCAAACGAAGAGATCTAGATAAATAAAATTCGATAAACAGATTTTAATATCTATAGTATAGACACCTAGCAAGTTTTGAGCCAAATCCAACAAGGAATTTGCCGTCTGTCGGTCTGTGCCCTCAGAAACATGTAAACGCGATAACTCAAAATCGCAATGGCTTAAATATATCAACTTTAGTACGGGATTTTGTGACTGCAAATGCAGTTTTGTGTCACTTAATCTATTGAGAAAAACTTGTCTAAAATACACATTCGGTTTTTGGATACTATTAACTTGGGGATGCCTGGAATTAATCTCTAAAAAAAACCCTGCCAAGGTTGACAAACAAGATTCATACAAAATGCTAAATTGACACCAAAAGTTAATATTCAGTAACCATTGTACACCAATACCATGTAAATTGTTCTCAAAGTTGACAACTTTATGAGAGAGCATGAGAAAAAGTTTTGGAAAGACCACTTCTGCTGGTTTAACTATATATTCTTAAGCGTTCCCTTTAAAATGTTCAATCAATATGGGTATTAGTTAATACGTTTTTAAAAAGTAAGATACTAAATATATTTACGTTGATATCTAATCGAGATCAAAAATAAGATCAATTAACAATCATTATACAACTTGAATAAAGTTGTAACCAAACAAAAAAAATTAAGACAATTTTAATTTTGAATTATTTAAATCATAGATATTTCAGCATTTATGAAATTTTCACAACTTAATGTATTAGAGAAAAATCCTATTTATCCATTAAATATCGTTAGTTAGTTATTCTTACGCAAAAAATAATTGGAAAGGTCGAATCCAGAGTCGAAGAAACAAATTGAAAGGAAACGTTTCCCCAACCAGCAAACTCAAATGGATTCCTGCAGCTGAGGTCCATGCAAAATTCCAATGAGGCACGAAATAATCACATGGGTTCGGTTTCTTGCATATCCCTAAACCCAAAACTAATTACTGGTGTTCTTTTGTGGTTGATCCTCGTCCCTTCATTTCTCGAATGAGCAGACATGTTTACTGTGGTCATCATCTTACCCGTGAATGAGACATGCTACCCCCCTCCCCTTTTTCGTGTCTTTAGCCGTTGATAATCGATTTTCCGTCACAGCGGATCACACGCGCTTTATCTTTTATTTCAGGATGGGAAATTGTGGTGAGACAAATGCGGGGATGGCATTCCTTACCCTTCGGGGGGGGGGGAATAAGTTGAAGGGAATGGGGATGGATGGAGAATGTTTGGTGGCAGGCATCGAATGAAGCATTTGCTTTCGCAAACTGTGGCATAGGCTTTTAAAGAACTATTGATCATTCCTTGATGAAAAGATAGAAAAAAGCGATACTTGTTGATCGAATCCATCCCGTATTAACAGATACGGCTGTTGACACACGAAGAAAGTGTCGCAAAATTAAATGTCAGTTTCGCTAGCTTAGATTTTTGTAAATCAATCATATTCGTAAATTTATAAGGGGATTTTTATTAATGAAAACTGGAAGTAGTTTGTAGAGGTATTATTAACGTCCAGCCAATGACGTAGAGAGAGACAGAGGATAAAAGCAAGACAATTTTGCAAGACTTTGTCAGCATTTTAAATTATATTGGAGTCTTAGTTTTATATTTTGATTCCACTCCGACTGTAAATATATGCAACTTTATTACAGATTTGACAATTATTGCAATTCAACTTTCATCAAATATGTAGCTAACTCAATGACTGCCTTAATTTTTATGGAAATTAAGTTTAATATTCTTTTTATATATCAATTATAATTCAACTTATTATTGACTTTTGTATCATTTTCTTTCTCATAATTGTAAACATTTATCAAGGATAGCTATTTATGTAAATTGCGTCAAACCTTGTTGAATTATACATTTTATATTTCTTTTGAAACATCTCACCTCTAGACGGACATTGCGATAACTTATTAGTTTTAATTTGAAAGTGCAACAACATTCGTTTCTGTTTCAGCGTAAATACAGACTCAAATAAAAATCAAACGAAATTATAGCGTCTAACGTTATAGAAGTGCTAACAATGTAGTAAAAAAAATGAATTTAAAAAATAGCGGCTGTTCTTCAAAATACTGTTATTCGTTATTTTCATATATTTTCTGTTCATGTTATGGAACCATATGATTTGAATTTTTGACTTGATATTATTTCACTCGAATTATTGGGATGCAGTAGTTTTGCATTATTCTAAAGTGAAACATAAATGTTTAGATGATCATAGAACCTAATATAAATTGAATCAGTCTGTAAATCTGACTTTCAATGGTCTCACTTTGATTTTTCTTTTCAAACTTCAAAATCTAATTCAATAGTTTTCTTTACTATTGATTCTTTTTTATTTTAAATAGGGAGAAAAAAACATCTATTCTTTCTTTTAAAAATAAAGCGAAAGAAAAATCCAAGAAACCCTTGGCATTCATCATTCCCTTTCAAAAAAGTAGAATCGATTGATATTTCTATTGTAACGACATGTTGAAGTGCAGAATAATAGCATGAAATAATCAATCATTCCGGTAAAAAAAAAATGCATCGGTGAAAGTGTATCAATAAAAAAGGAAGCCAACCATTTTTTGAAAAGTTAAAAATAAAGCATGTTTTTGATAAAGACTAATGTTCTTCAAAAAAAATCAAAATATTATTTACAAATAACGAATAATTAGCATTTAAATAAATGATTCGAAGCAGAAAAGTTGAAGAAATTTGTAAATTGTAAACATTAATTTATTCCATGAGAAGAATTTAAGATTATTGACTGAAATAAAGTTAGAGATGTGTAGGACTTTTATTTTGTAAAACTCATACATTTGTGCATACTAAGCAAACAAAATGCCTCGATATGATTTAGTTCTGAATTCGGTAAAATCTATTAGCCAAAAATTTGGTTGTGTGTCATTTGCGCTCAATCGCATTTGCGCCAACTCATTAAAAAGCGTCATTTCTGCTCAAGTTTTAAAAAAGGCTACCACATTACTTTTGCATGTAAGATTTGGCGATTTTATAATGTCTGCCATATAGTAATCAATCACTGTCAGAGTAAGAATGCTACACCATGTCTCTGATAACGAAACGAAATGCTGAGAAAAATGCTGATGTCTCTTACCGCTTTTCAGATGAGTGTTGAAAATAATGAATATAAAGTGTGAGAAATTTGCTTTAGAAATTTATTAGAAAGGAACACATTTATAATTTTCTTACATAGAAGTCATTTATAAAAATTATAATTTTGATGCGCATAATACAAATTTAATCTAATAAAGTGGAGTATAATTTTTAGTTTCATAAGGATTTAATTATTATATCTCTTACGGTTTAACTTTATTTAACAAAATGAAAAAAATACGTAGAAAGTGCTTTAAATTCAAATTTAAATGGATATCAGTAATGTTTAGTTCTTTCTAAATGTATGTGTATATATATATATTCCCCAAGCTGATACTTGAAATAGGCTAATGCATTTTTTACGTTAAAGTTGTACAAATAAGTCATCTTTTTTTCAAAATAATTATCGTTTTGGTTAAAATAAATAGGATAGGAATCATATTAATAATTTTAAAAATAACTGCTGGTTAAATCTCAGTGAAAAAAACATATTTTCAATAAGAAAATGTTGATAATTACTAAAATTTTTTCAAATCTGAAATGTATTACATAATTTTCTAGTTTATTTACTGTCAGATTTAACTATAATTAATCCAATGTACTATCATTCGACATCTAAATGCAACATCTATACGTACTACATTAAAACGCTTAATTCTCAGTTACAGTATCATGAGCAAAAGTTTTATTCGCAGGTAATGTAGTAGCAAATTTCTGCTTATTTTCTTAAAAGCACTGCCAATGATTTAAAAATAATTTTCAATTTGTCCTAAATTTATGCACGAAAGAAAGCTAGAAATAAAATATATTACTTTATATTTTATTCTTTCTTTTTTCCTTTTCTCGCCCTTGAATTTCTTGCCAAAAGTATAGATTCATATAGATTGGACCTTTATCGTAATCAAAATTGAAATTATAATAGTAAATATTAGGCTGTAAGATAAGACTAATTTCACAGCTATGTAAGCATGCTTTCTGAAGTAACTTTTTTTTTTCTAAAGAGCATTAAGTTGTTACACATAAGGACAAGGTTTGTATTGCATCTAGACCTACTTCCAATTACACAATTTCATTAAATAAGATATAAGGTAGGCCTGAAAGGTAGGTACGAAAATTGCAAAAATTAATTTTTATATGTCCATCATAATTTCAAGTGGGTATTAGTATAATTTTTCTCTAATTTTCATCTATACGTATAAAATTTCGCATTTCTATCTTGAAAATTTGTATAGATATGCTTAGTTTTAAATTTCGCAGGACTGGCCACAAATGTGGAAAAGAAGCGTTTATTTCAGAATGCAACTAGCACATCATCCAATCAGTACGGCTTTAAAAAATTTGATAATCACGCATAACGTTGTTCACTTTCATTGTTCGTCAGTTGCACCATCGTCTTTATAAAGAAGGGAAGAGGAACTTGAGGAAATGAACATCTAAGACATCTCAGAGACTTACTGGAATATTCAGCAAGAAAAGAGATTTTTTAAATCGAACTATTTGTGCAGTTTTTAAAAGAATGATATTTTATATATATAAGACAACAAGAAACTTTTGGTTATCATGATGATTTATTTTGTATGCAATCGTAATGCTTCCCAAGTTCTAGAAGAATACAATGTCGTCTTTAGTTCTCAACATTTTAATAGCCTTTGAGATTTAGTGATTAAAAATTGTAGGATCCTTACTTCAACTGGAGAGAAGTGAATGAAGAATGTGAATGAAGTCATATACATGATGAAAAAAATTGGCATTTTGCTTTATTTTTTAGGTTACCCTTTTTCTAGATTAGAAATAGGAGCTCAACTTTTCAAAATTGACTGTGTAGAGAATATTTCAACTTTAATAAGTGGAATTCATACATAATATAAGATCGGCGTCTAAAATAAAACAAATACTCTCTTTTTTATGCAAAATCAAAACTTCCTTTTTTGAAAAATGTTTGGCGAGACGAATGTTGCTTTGATCTAGACAGAAACAATCTTCAAAATTTTCACGTTTGAAAAAGTGAAAACAATTCTTCAAGAAATTCACCATCCCTCGCAATTGTCCGTTCATATGTTACATGCTGTCGCTTTTAGAAATTCTTTAGTTGGTCTCATTTTCTATAAAAGTATATTATATGGTACCGATAGATTCAGTTAATTTTTATCGACATTATATCTGAACTAAGAAATAAATTAACTTAAAAAGAGGATATTTGATAAATCTTTGGTGACTAACTCAAAAAGCCAGTCTTTATTTCACATGAACGTGATCACATATGCCCAAGTATTATTAAGATAATGCAATTCTGTATAGGTGCCGAAGACGTTAATTTGTATCAAATTTTTAAGCACTTTAATTAATGCCACATTTTCAAGGCTACATCGATACTGTACATATTGATATCCATTATACACAACTGATGACTCTCCTTTTGATGTTTCGAAAACTTCAATACTGTTATTCACATTTAAAACCAGATCCAAATAACGGAACGAAAAAAAAAATCAAACACACAGAGCACCTAATCTAAAATAAACTTTCAAAAATGTTCCTAGCATTCTTAAAGAGAAATTATCAGTTTTACTGTGAGAAAAAAAGGTGAGTATTTCAAGAAAAAGAGCCCTCAATCATCAATCATTCTCTTATCAATACGAGAAATGTGCATTCTGTATAGTAACTCTAGATGCACGCCAAGTTTTCCTGCCAAATGCAATTACTCCCAGTAAATCTACAATGCAAGCGCATATGACACTTTTTAATGGATGAGCACACATGCGACTGAGCGCAATTTCCACAATCCCAAAATTCAGTGATAAAAGGAAGATCATTTTAGGACCAAAGAAACATTTATATTCCTTTTTAACCACTGCGTACTTGTTCTTATATGACTGCCTGAGAGAAAGTTGTAGTAATCATACATGGCGTTAGTCATCATCCAGTTAAAGCGATAGTTTTTCACCATTAACCAAAATTCTGTCTTAAACTAACTTCTTGTTTAGATAATGTCATATTCACATGGCAATCGTCAACTATATATGCATTCCGACATCTCCTTACTATTGCATAACCTTTCTAACTTTTAAATGCATAATGCTTTCCGATGCAGATATAGAATAAAAATTAAGTGAGTATGATTTAACAGCAGATTTAATATTTAAGTATGAATAACGATCAAATGTTGCAAAGATAAATGAAGGTACGGTTATTGGTTTACAATTACTGCGATGATGCGATATTCACTTATCTCTATTTTGATGATCGAACGAAACTTCTCCTGAGGGTGGGTAATGAATTAAATTGACATTTCAATCATAACCATTAGATATTCATTCTTAGTGTCCCTTTATGTTGACGACATGAAGTCATTCAGATAACTTTGGATGCCAATGTAGAGTAAGAATAACTCAGTAGCTTGTTATATTTTATTCGGAACACACACAAAAAAAGCCCTTAGTCAGTTTTTATTCTTTATCCATGTACAATATATCATGATGCGGATGCGGAAAGAGGTACAGCTATCGTTTTGAATATTTGTTTGATATATTCTCTAACAATTTTTTACAATCATTAAAGAAAACTTGAAATAGAAAAAAAAAGTAATATTTACGTCGAATACCTGATAAATTTTTTATAACAAATAGATACAAATTATATTTTTAATTCAATATTCATATATTTATATTGATACTTATATAAGAAAATAATACGTGAGAATATATCACAAGTGTTAGATGATATTTTTTCTGAAAGATAGTGCATATTTTAATATCATTTTCTGAGTCTGTTTATCAATTTTTTTCTGTTTCGTTTTATATTAAAAGATTAATTCATAATGCTATAATTATTATTTTAACCTCATCATAAAAATGCACTTTTACATCTTACCAAGATCTAAAGCAAAAGAAATCTTAAAGTTATATCTCATTTGTCTAATGAACAAATTCTCGGAACGAAGAAACTCTCACTGATAAACAATATTTTATCAACGAGCACTTAGATATCCAAATTAAAGTAGTAAAAAACCTTAAATCAAGTTGGTATTCACTTATATATTGAAAATTTAGGCTATTGGCAATTTCAATAGAGATGAAAAAATTTCACAAGATGAAGGTTTTATTATCCCATTCTTGTTACGCATAAATTACTTAAGCTATTCCTAGAAAAATATTTGTACCGAAATTATAAAAAAAATAATTAATTCTTTTGTAAACAGCAAATCTATCAGTTTATAAATTCTTTTCTAGTGAGTAATTTCTCTAACAAAACACATCAGTAATGCGCAAAAGTCCAAGTTCAGATAATGAATAACGTCAAAAAAATCTCGAGATTCATTTAATTACTTCTCCTAACATGACTTCGTAGAATTTGTTATATCTACAATATCATAACAATAAAGGTTGACTTGAAAATATTATAAATATTAAGAAATTAAAAGCATAATTAACATTGTATTAAAAGTTTAGCCTTAAACCAAATGAAACTAAACAGGATTTGTAAACCTGATTGCACATTTATTATTGTTCAAAAATATGAGTTTCCATTAAAGAAACGAAATCTTGCATGGCTTCGTACAAACTTCCTGAATAGATCTCTCATTTGCTTAAGATTATTACCTACATTTACTGCAAACTTTGCAACGCATAATGTCCTAAAGATCATTTCTTTTAAGTTGAGATTTCGCTTATATTATTGGTCAGTCGAGAATTTTAATATTCAGAGAATTACGTCAAACTTTAGTGTTGCTTGCAATGTTAATCGAGGTATTGTCTTGCTGAAATTCCCAATGAGGGTCTCTTAGTACAGAAAATGGCACCAGGTTATTTTCCAGTTTCTTAATATAATATTGTGACGGTTGGCTACTATTGGTATATTGCCGAGATGTTTGTCTGTGTAGAAGTAGGTGCCAAACCATCATTGACATGACCATGTTCCCGAATAGTCAAAAAACACCGTCGAAGTTCTTTTTGTAAGTCTTGACAATACAATGACTAGAAATCGATGCTATCCAGATTTTAGTTCTTTTTCATCACTAGACATCATTGATTGCCATTTCTGTCCTTAGAACACACGATTTCAGTCTCACAGCATATTTCTTTTCGTGCAATTAACGATGAGATTTCTGAGAAGATTTCTTTTTATTTGGCAATGAACTGTTATAAACTTCTATATATAAACTTTTCATGAATCGCATCTTTTGATTCTGAGAATTCCCCAAATTTTTGAATTTCCAGAGTAATCATTTGTTGAATAACCATTAGTCTTTGAACCTGACGATCGTCGCGTCTATTTGTTACACGCATTCTCCACAAATTGCATTTTGCTTTATATATGTCTCCATTAAATAAAAACACATAAATTGAATTATTTGTTCGATTAATAATATATGAAAATTGCCAAACGAATTTACTTTCTATTTTCATCTGCCGAATCTTCATGATCTCATTCCATTTGAATTTCTTTAGTTCGTGGTGTCTCGATTTCCAAATATTATCGTTTGCAGAACTTAAGTATTTGTTTTTTGGGCGTCATCTCTTTTAAATAGGCATATGCAGATAAAAATTTTCAAAAGCGTGCAATTGTGTCTAAATTTTTGCAACGATCCAAGTTTTGCTTTTTATCTCAAATATTAGTATACTATTAAATAAAACCACTGTCTTTTGATCGTAGCATTGTAAAGGTCTTTAGAGTTGTGTAAAGGCTTTTATAATTCTGCTTTCGCAATTATGAATTTTAAAAACGAATGACGTCACTGTCTAAACTTTTGCATCGCAATATATACATATTAGGCACATGGATTTGTAAGTATATAAGCAAAAATAAGATTTTATAATAATGGAAATACTATAATTATTTAAAGCGATTGAAGAAGTCTTAATTTTTACATAATGTCTTGGGTTTATTATTTTATTTCTTTCTGTAATATTAGAAGTAAGGTTAAAACTGTCTCCGTAATAAAAATGTTTTCTAATTTTATTACCATAACCGACAAAATATACGCTTCCGAAATTCATCCAATAATATTTAATATCATGTAGAAATTGATGTCAGTGTTAATCCAGTGTGGAAACTCAACAGCTTTTCTATACGATGGAAGCAACTTCCTATAAATGGATGACTCGTCGGGTTAATACATTCATCCAGACGCAGTAACCACTTTTGCAATCACATACTACCATCTAGTCATTTACAAGTTTCCGAT
This sequence comes from Argiope aurantia, assembly GCA_026543865.1. NCBI lineage: Eukaryota > Metazoa > Arthropoda > Arachnida > Araneae > Araneidae > Argiope > Argiope aurantia. The sequence continues at coordinate 232,554 of JAPMOR010085133.1, forward strand.
ATCATCAGTTCCATGGGGTCAAAAGTGTCTGCCTCAGTGGTCCACAGGGAAATGAAACCATGTCAGCAAAGTTATAGTCTAGATCCATTAGACACTTATATTGGACTTTCATAATTTGCCATGTATAATTGAATCTACGTAATAAAGATGTCTCTATTCTGCTCAAACTTTCTTGGTTCGTCTGCTTGAAACATATACATTTTCTCTAATATATACAGTTTTCTTTAAGTTTCCTATGATGCTTGATATAAATTATATCTTAGAATGTAAACTATATATTTCTTATTATGTAATTATCTTTTATCGTAAGAAATGGAGTTTACACCAAAGCAAACGATTTAAATGAAGTAAATTTATTAGCTCCTTTACAGAGTGCTAAGAATCTGTCTCAACAACTCGATTTAACTTCTTCAATATCTAATTTCTATTTTTACAAAAGTTTCGAATTCATTATTTTAATCTTCTTTCAACTGGAGAAGCGAATACCAGAAGCAAATTAATGGTCCTTTCTATAAAAAAAGAAAAATTAGTGATTATCGATTTGGTAGCTTTTCCTTACTCAATCCATTATCCTTATTTTAACTTTCCTCTTAAGTATTTAAAGTAACAATGCATTTATAAGTCAGCCAAAGCTAATGCAAATTTCTTACAGAGAAATGGCAGCATCGCATTTGTCGTGAACTTTTATTTAGTTCGTAAAATTAATTTTATTGACAATTTTAACTCTTTGTACTCGAATGGTGCTCTCACTTATCATTTAAGAAGGTGAATCATTTTGATGTTTTATTTATTTTTCAATTTTGATTGTTAAAAATACGTACAGATAGGTGAAAAGACGTAGATGAATTTTTCGAAAAAATTCAACTTTAAATGATTATATATATTGGAACAAAAACAAACCCTTGTATTAAGTGGATAATTATGCATCGAATTACTTTCCTGAGTGCAAGATTTTGAAATGGATTGTTAAAAATAATTATAAAAACACTTGAGTCTGAAGAATGTTTAAATCGAACTATTGGAGTAAATAACAATCATAAACCAGAAACGTTGCTCTTAAATGTGAAATGTGTATAATGGAAACTATCTGACTATAAGTTTTTAGATTCAATGCAATTGTGCATTTGTGACATACACGGATAAATATTTGATTTAAAAAGGCCTTTTAATCTAAATATCAATTTTTTTTCGACTTAATTCAGTTAAATGATAAGATTCGTAACATCTTGAGGAAATAAAGAGATATTTCTTATCAATGGCATTAGATTTATTAATAAAGCAACTGAGATTTGTGTAATGTTCTTTGAGACCAAAACTTTTAATTAGCGTTTATTTTATTAGGGATAACTACTTTTAGCCAAAATAGCTGATGATTTTGATTTTTAAAAAATATTTTCTCCAAAACAAATATGACATTTGATGTTTTGCATCCGTGTATATATATTAATCGCATTTCTAAGCAACCATTCCTAAGTTTATGCAAGTTGAAATTAAAATAGTCCTTTCTTCAGTAACTCCTCAGATTTAGAATCGCCTAACATTTCTTTGGAAATCAACCGTGATAAAAAAAATACAGTAATTCACGTTATAGAGAATTTTGAGAAAGATGGTAATCTCGTTCTCGGAATTGAAAATGATTTCAGGAACCTATATTTAATACGCAGTTCATGAATGTACAATATATGCTGTATACCCTATATATGTTAAAAAGATCGGAATCAAACATCTTTTTTGCTTGTGTAGTTTTGTGAGTAAGCCGACTGTTGAAGTGCCATCATTGCAATTTCATCGCGACTCAAAATTAATAGATAGATCTTAATTATTATTACTTCCGAGCAAGGTTAATCTTATAACAAGGAATGTATAATGCATATGTATAATGGATGCCAGTTCAACGTGATGATAAAATAGTTATAACAAAAACTAGAAATTTTGGTGATATCTAGGAGCTAAGATACGAGATTTCTCTAGAAGTTTATATATATTGTCATCAAAGACATATAAGGGAAAGTGCACATATGAGTGAGTCGAGAAGTTCTCTCTTTGGGGAGTCTATCGGGAAGCAAGTTCTCCAACTGTTTTACGTTGAGCACTTTGTGACTTGCTGCTATTTAATAAGCGATTTATTGTTGGCCTTTATTTTGTGGATTTCTGAAAGTGATGTCGTGCTTACGCTTCCACTATATTTTACTACATTTTCCATACTTTCATGAGGAATAAAGCATCTTCATCTCTTATTGAGCTTCTTGGAATTCTAACTGTATTTTCAGAGGAAGGACTTTTCGTTGCTACATTTTATTCTAACTTCAAAATGGAGCATTCATCTGACAAGCAGCTCGTTTTATCCTTTTTTGAGAAACAATCAACCGTATAAATCAATATAATTGTAAAAGCCAATGATTTATTTGTCTTTTATATTAAGATTTTCGCAAAATAAAAATAGTAATTTTTGTAGGAGTACGGTTAGAGATTCAATTATTTTAAACTATGCGAATAATTTTTCGACGATTTTGATATGAATATTTACATGTGTCTAGAGATTAATGGAACAATCAGTTAATTACGGTGCCGTCAATCTGGCATCTAAGTAGATGAAATTAAGTACTCCAATAAAATGATGGATTGCCACCTGGATCCATCTAGCTCAGAATAGTTCGATCTTCTCTCACAGAGTGGATATTCCTTGGATGGTTCCAAGGGAAGGAAGAAGGAAAGGAAAGGAAAATGTCCGATAACGTAAGTTTCAATTCCAGCCAGTCTCATTCGAGTCGATCCTTCTATCCCTATCTAATATCGTGAATGCGTATGTTATATATGTTTTTGTGTTAATTACAATTCACCATATTAAATATTTACAGCAGCAGACTTATGGATAAATTTTTAAGCGGAAGTAAGCGAGCATTAGACGACAGTCAAGCATCAACAAGTACACAGACGAGCGTGGTTCCGAAAATAAAATCAAGAAAATATTCTCAAGAATAATGAAATTTTGGGTTTAACAGTACTGAAGTAAATGAAGAAAGGCCCCTGTGCATCATTTGATCAAAAATATTGGCAGCAGGCAGCATGAAACCTAATAAACTTAAACAACATTTGGAAACGCTTCATAGTGAGTACGTCAACAAACCCAGAGAATTCTTCGAATTAAAATTAAAATCATATAAAAAGCAAATATCATCTTTAAAGAAACTTTGTCAGTGAATAAAAAAGCTTGAATTGCACCTTACAAAGTTTCATATAAAATAGCAAGATGTAAAAAACCTCCCACCATTGGAGAAGAGCTTATTTTACCAGCAACAATTGAGATTGTAGAAACTATGTTTGAAGATAATTTTTCAAAACAATTGCAGTCCATACCTGTTTCAAATGATACTGTTGCTCATCGAATTGGTGATAGCTGAAGATGTATAGTGTCAGCTTTTCTCGAAGTTACGTGACAAATTGTTTTCTATATAGCTTGATGAAGCAGCAGATAGTAATAAAGATGCTCATTTAATTGCCTATGTTCGATTTTATGATAATATGTCAGTAGTAGAAGAACTACTTTTCTGCAAACCCATAGAACTGAAAACAACGGCCCTCGCATTATTTGCTATTTTAAAGATTTTATGAACGAGGCAAATATAGAATGGAAAAATTGCGTCGGAATATGCACCGATGGTGCTCGTTCAATGTCCGTAAGATTCCAACGTATAAAAGCCCTTGAAAAACAAAAATCGCCTCAGTGTGTCTGGAAACATTGCATGATCCACAGAGAAGCTTTGGCTTCGAAAGAAATAAGTCCTGGTTTTAATATTGTGTTAACTACGCTTGTAACCGTAGTAAATTATATAATAATGAGCCCCCTGAAATCGAGAATCTTTTCCGCACTTTGTAAAGACATGTGTTCAGTACATTCAGCGTCACTATTTTATTGCGAGGCAAGACGGTTATCACGTGGGACATTTTTGCAGAGTGTTTATGAATTAAGAGAAGAAATCGCCATTTTCCTAGAAGAAGAAAACAGACCGGAAGGCGAGAATTTTCGCGATCATTTATTTGTAATGAAATTGAGTTACTTGGTCGACATATTCGAGAAATTAAACAACTTGAATCTTCAACTCCAAGGAGCAAATACACATATGTTGGAAACGAGTGATAAAGTTAATGCTTTTTGTAGAAAATTGGAATTGTGGAGCAGAAATTTAAAGCAAAGAAACTTAACAATGTTTGCAAATGTGGATGATTGTACTAAAACTTACAAGGCTGAAGAAGAACATGTAAAAGTTGTTTGTGTAACCACTGAAAATTATTTAGCCATGCTGGCAAAGAATTTTTAAAAAGTTTTTTTTCTTGCTGACGACAAACTGATAGCAAGTTACGAGTGAGTTAGGGATCCATTTCTCAAGACTCCTGAAGGACTCTCAATTGATGGGGAAGAAAAATTCATAGACTTCATGACAAGTGGCGAAACTAAAAGACAATTTAGTAATAAATCACTATTTGAATTTTGTACAGGAGTAGAGGATGATTTTTCTGCACTAAAAACAAGGTAATTTCGCCCTCTATTAACATTTTCAACATCCTACCTTTGTGAAACTGGATTTTCTGCTGTGGCTTCTTTGAAGACAAAATATAGATCTCAGCAGAACTGAAAGTGGCTATTTCTAATATTTAGTCTTTCTTCAAAAAACTTTGCTCTGCAAGACTGGCTCCAGGAAGACACAAATAATTATTAAATTTGTTTTAATTTAATATATTTTGATTAAGTAAGTTTTGATGAAGCAAGTTGTTTTACTTTAATAAGTTATTAAATATGTAGAAATGTATTTTGTTTTCTATGTGCATGTGTGTTTTCCTTTCAGTCAATCATTTTTTTAAAATAGTATTTTCTCTTGGATATTCTCGCCTCCCCCTCTAGTGTGCTCGCGCCCCCCTAGGGGGACGCGCCCTACAGGTTGAGAATCGCTGATCTAAGGCAAGTCTCAAGATGATATTACTACATAATAAAAAGATAATGTTTATTCCAGTTAGACTATATTATATATATATGAAATAATACATGAAGATCTGAAAACTTTTGTTGAACTCTCTTTAATACAACTGACATCTATGTCGTGGTTTGAAAATAGCAATTTTTCTCGGGTCATTAATTAGAATGTTGAAAACACAGCTGTTTTATTCGTGTGTGCGTGTGCGTGCGCGTGTGTGTGTGTGTGTTTTCTTTTAGCCTTTAAGATCATAAAGAGCAAAAATTCCTCAGAAATTATGAAACTTCTTAAATAATTTTCTGTGAATTATAAAAGGGTATTTCTTTAGTCTAGAGATCCTTAAGGTCTTTAACGATACAAATAATGGGTGCACTCATATAAGAAGAAACAGAAGTGTAGGATACATTTCGTCAACAAAATTCTGTAAAATGTTAGTGAAGAGCGCGTTGTTTTACAAGAAACTTGGTAGCACTGTCTTTGATTATTTATTGCAGTGTCATTTCAAATTTTTTCTAAAATCTCTGGCCATGTTTAAACGGCCATTACGAATGTTTTTTTTTTATCTCGTCATACCGCAATGATAACTATGGTAAAATTATACGCGGCAGAGATCCAATAACCTTGAGTAAAGGTTTGTCATATCCAACATCCCAACATTTCTACTGATAATGACGAGATATGTGTAGTTGGGTGGTGGCAATATACTTGACACATAGTTTCACCTAGAGCTTCAAAATTTGTCACAAAGTGTGCATTTCAGGGTAGTTTTTTTAGAATTCTAATTGTTTCAAAATTAAGCAATATTTCAGCGTTTTTTCGTTAGATCTTCCCGAAATACCCTGCACAAAATTGATATTTACACTCTTTTAATATTTGAGATATTATTTTTTACATCAATTTTAAACTTCACACTCGGAAAAGTAATTTGATACAAACGGTTAACACAAGGACTGCTTATTGCTATGAAAAATTTATATTTATTATAGTTTTAATTTGATCTTTAGGGAAAAATTAATGTACATCTTCTTACCATTCTTTAAGTATTTTTCAAAAATCAAAAACAAATAAAACGTCAAAATGATGCCCCGTCTTGAATGGTGAGTGAGAGGCACCATCCGAGTGCAAAGGTTGACATGCATCTTTTGGGGAAATTTGCTAATTTTTTTAAACACAACTTACTACGGAAGATCTCATTTTTTCACACAATTCTAGCCAATTTCATTTCTTCAGCAAATATTTTTTGAGTGGCTTTCTCATTTGTTAAAAATTAAGCAAGAAAGATTCTATCCGAAATCTGTGAAGAGTATATTAGAAGTAGTAAAATGAAGTTACGGTACACTGAAAGGCAGCATGAAATTTAAGTTGGGCTTTTTCATTTTTAATGGTAATGCAATGCGAATTGATTTCATTAGTAAGGTTAAATATATAACAAACAGAAATTTTTAAATTATTAAAATAAACACAGCTCTAATATCTATACAATTTGAAGTTTAAATTACTTTGTTACATTATGGGATATTTAACTGAAATTAAGCGAAACCAAAATTGTTGGAAAACCAGCTGGTTGTTAAAAGTCTTTAGTTAGTAACAAACAACTAAATTAACATTATAGAAAAAGCAACTATCAAATTTTATAGTGCTGTATTATTCTTTGAAAACTATTTGAAACTTTTGCATTGAATCAAGCAAAATTTATCGAAAAAGTAGCCCAACTCAACATTTCTTACCAACCAACTATTACCACATTTTTTCCAATATTCTTTAAATCTTTTGATACACAACAACCCAACATTTCAGCAAAGGTTACAAGATCTTTAATCCAGAGTTTCCTTATTTAATGTCAGTGAAAAGGATTCTTTTCCTCTTCTCTCGCAAGGGATTTCACATTTCCTCGCTCGATCAACAATGCGCAAGTTGCTTAAAAGAGAAACTTTTCTCCATAGAACACTCTTTTGAAATCGTTTGGAGCTTTCACCATATCTTCTTCGTCCACATAAAGAAACCAGTGTTTCTTCCGTTCAAAGGATGAAGTGAATATTTTTCCCTAAGGTTTTTTTCCCCTATTTCCCCCGAGGTAAAATTCCAACGCCTTCAGTATTTTTCGTAAGCTTAAGTTGTCCTTTTAATCGAACAAAATATAATACTACTAACCTGACCTTTAATAAGTTTTTCCAAAGGATTGCGACATTCTCCAAATTAAAAGATGAGCAAAATAAATTGGAAAATATTTCTAGCTGAAATTGTAACGTTCAATTCGAATTTTTTATTAAGAAAATTGCATCCATATTCATATAGGATATAAAATGATAAAAGTTAAAAAAAATATTTGTATCATTTTTTGCCAATTTATAAATTACAGGATTTCATTTGATAAATTAGAGGTTGAGGATCAAATATTGCCTATTAAAGTTCCTTTCTGATTCAGTGTGACACCTGATGATCTTTAATGATTCTTCAAAACTTCCCTCCTCAGTAGTTGTAAAAATTAATTGCTATTTTTTTTCTTTGAACATTTTTGCTGATTTTCGTGGACTGTTGTTATAAAAAAGGTTGAAATGAAGATGTTATTGCCTAAGGTTGTAATAGAGATTGTAATAGATTACAACTTGGTGAAAGTTGTTTATTTACGATTCGATTCCGAAGTTCAAGGTCACAATGCCTAAGAAAAAAAAATTGCTTCGAATAGCATTTAGTTGAATGTTTACATTATTATCCTAGACAATATTACGAATACTTTCTAAATACTATCATTGAGACATCAACTTCTCGAATCTTGGCATCAAAATTGACTGAATTTCCCTGTAAAGGATTGAAGAAACAATTCATCGATGAATGTTCTCTTAGAAGTACAGGGTGTCCATAAATTACCTTTACAAATTTAGAATTTACTACTTTAAAAGTATAATATATATTATAAACTGTTTTCAACATACGACAGGATAGCTCATAAAGGTTTTTTTTTAATACCACAAATTTAATGAAAAAATGTGGACGATATAAAAAAAATCGCAGTATGATTGGTTCATAAAGACAATATCTGAAATAAAATGCAATGAAAATTTTCGGAAGAGTACCACTATCTCAACCAATTAACTTTTCAGGTTCAGTGTACGAAACAGAAGTTACAGATCTATAGAGTTTGAAGAAATGCATCCTCATTGTGTATGAACGTGTCATCGTAAAGTTACTGGAGCGTACATGAAAAGAAATTGATTACCACCATATATTGTCACTGCCACTAGAAACATCGCATGCTAGCAATTAATCACCAAAAAATACGGGAAATGATTGAACGCTATATTCAGTAAAAATGATAATACAAGCCAAAGATTAAGATTTCGTAAATAATATTCCCAATGTCATTGGACGCGTTTTCTTTAATACACAATAAAACGCCCTACTCTCATGTAAGGGACTCTGAAGTAAAAATCCGAGCATTAACGATCTGCAGTATTATAAAGGGCAGATGGGGATAATTTTATTAGAGACTATGAGAGAAATATTTGGGGAGACTACCCTCTCTGGCTTGTAATTCATTTAATGTCGTCTTCTATTTACATTAAAATAAAAAAGTTTGTTAGTTTTAATAATATAGGTTCAAGTTAAATTGCTATAGTGATTTTTGCATTTATAATATTTTTAGAAACATTTTACTTAAATTACTTATTTTTTTTTTAAAGTTAGTTAACAGATATACCATTCAGTTTATAGGAAAGATTTTTAAAACACTGCAGATATTATATTAACAGAAACACTTGACTTAGTACTTATTATTCATGTTTTATAGAAGGAATTTCTGTTTCATTATGGAGACAGGCTTTTACTATTTCATTAACAGAGAAAGCGGCCGGTGGCCTTGCATAGGAGTAGTGCATCTTCCCCGTGATCTGGGAGTCCCGGTTTGGGCATGGTTGTTTTTCATATGTGTTCTATCTGTGAGGTGTGTGAATATGCCCCCTCCCCCTGTAAAAAGCGAGGTTGTGCAAGCGAAAGTGTGAGTGTCATCTTCATTTGAGCTAGAAGTCAGACTTCTGTCCTTGGGTGCTCAGGTGTCTTTCCCCTCAGAAACTACTGCACCCCTTTTCCGTGGTAACGCGGACACGACAGCATCAACAGTAAAAGCTAAATAATTTTCTTGCTCAAAATGTTTTCTAACAATTATTAAAAATTAGAGGAAATAGCGTGAGAAGCTCTGTAATATGTTTATTTGCATTGTGACATGCAAGGAAACTTTTAATTTCATGCTTAGATCACTTAGGGTAATAAATTTTGTAATTTGATTATGTCATAACATGAATTGATTCCAATTTTAAAATTCATTTTCAAAAAAGAAAGTGAATCAATTGAAATTTTATCAAATTTTTATAATCTTCATTAAATTTTATTTCTCATTAGCCTCTAACACGAAATTATTAAAGTCATGTCTCAGGTTACCTGAAATTTAAACGTTTTTTACGCGTTTTAAATATTTGCTAGAAAAATACTAGCTTATAATTATATTTATTTATTTATTTATAGACTTGACTTCGGAATGAACATTACAGTGGAAGTTATTATTATTTGGGAATATTAAAAAATGTGAAGTGATCATCTATCTCTAAACTTTAAATTTCTAAATTCAAACGTAACGAAATCTGTAAGCCTTATTCCATAACTCTAGATATTCATTATGTGGAAATTATCACAGATAGAGTAAACTTATCTATTATTTTTTTGGTAAATAGTAAGAGTATATTGCTACGCAATTTCCGAGTTCGTTTGGATAGTTGAAGTGATATGGTGTGGAGAACGCTCAATCAGCAGTAGAAACAAAAACAACGACGTTTATTTACACGAAGACAGGACAGCACAAAGGCGATAACTATGTACAGCAGAGACGAACACAGTAGACGACAGTAGCACACTTCAGTACACAGCAGCGGATAGACAGAATCCAGCAGGGGAGGGGTTCCTGGGAGATTCACTGTACCGTCTCTCCAACGGCTGAACTTCTCGCTTTAGCTGCGACTCGCTACTTCTCACACGACTTCACTTACACCACTCCTTATTCCTCGCAGCTTCAGAGTGCTCGTCTTTTATAGTTCCGGGAGGCGGGGCTAGAATCTTCAGACCAATCAGGACGTCTCTGGGTGTATCTCGGTTCCTACTGGATGGATCGTGAAACTTCTCGAACTTTCCAGTATGATCCATTTTGTCGCCAAAGTCGCCAAATTCATCACCAAGTTGCCAAATGGTCGCCAAGCTCTGAGTTCATTGACGTTTAGCACGCACAGGACAGATCGTACATCCTGTCTTTCTTACGATGACACTAGTCGTACTGGGAAGCAAAATTACAGGTTTGTAACAATATGCAATACATGCAAGGAATAAAATGTGCAACTGCCATCATCTTGATTTATTATCAATAAAGATCCATAAAAGATGTACCCTTGAATTCTTAGAATGTTTTTTTTTAAAATCTTTTAACTGTTGAAATTTTAAAATATTTAATTGTATCTATTGAAACTGCTTCTCATAAAACCAACATAGGTAAAAGTAATTAGCCAGTACCGCATTTTCCATGAATGTGAAGTATACAAAGTAATTCACATAGAAAAAATTACAAGTATCCATAAAATGAAGAATTTTACAGTTTTATTCTTCTCTTCATTAAATACTTTTCCTCATTTTTTACTAACAAATGATAACTTGAAATTTTAAATGTAACTTATTTTCTAAAAATAATTTAAATTTTTGTTTGGATTTATATTTAATAATTAATACCTAAATAACTATTTAGAACCGAACGAATGATATATTTAACAGAATGTACGATATTGAGTTAAAAAATCCATTCTCGGAAAAAAAAACGAAAAAATTAAATAACTTTCTACATTTAATTTGAAAGCAAGTTTAAAAAAATGCATTTGCAAGAAAAATTTATTAAATTGAAAGAAACAAAGATTTGACCTTTATATAAATTTAATTCAAAATTATCTTTTGAAAAAGTTCTAAAAATTAATCAGTGTATGTTTATATAATTTCCAGATGAGAATAATACTTGACATTGTCAAGTCTTATTTCAACTAAAACATGTTTTACTAATGACCATTAGGTTAAAATCGTGATGAAAGTTGAAATACTTTGCATAATATCATTAAGGAAATGAAATCGTAAGTAACTTTCAATACATAATTAAATTTACTTTAAAATATTGCATGGTTAAAATTATTTGCATGTACCATCCTTTTTCGTATCATGCATTTTTATTTATAAGTAAAATAATTTGTATAAAGATAGAGAGACCACTATATCACAAACAACAGTAATTGATTGAATTAATATATGCTCTGCATTTTTTTTTATGTACTTGTGAAAGTGATAGGTTAAAGTTTAAAAGAATGTTTTACATAATTGAAAAGGATTTTTTATGCAATTAATATTTTGTATGCAACATTTTTTTATTTTATATGTGTTTTATTCGAAATAGCAGAAACATTAAATAATTTAAATAAACTACTTGATAGATTTTCAGTTAAAACTAAATTTCTGTCAGCAAAGCAAAAGGCAAATGTTGATTCGTTTAGTGTGAAGATATAAAGGAAAGAAAATGTCTCCCATAACTCAAATTTCATTCGAAATACGAAGATGACAGAAGTAGGAATAAAATGCAACGAATGAGAAATTTCGAACAAACTGCCAAATGCAGTTCCTAAAGAGCGATTGAACAAAGGGGTTGAAAAATCACTTCATATCCGATAATTTCCAGGAGATTTAAAAGTTTCAAGATGCTGATAATCAAAGAATAGTCCTTCATGATGATGAGGTGATAGTTTATCTCATTTGAATTGTTTTTCTATAATTAATCAAAATGGACTTATTGGGAAATAAAAATTTTCTCAATAACCTCACACTCTTAGATGAGCTACCTATGAATCAACGGGGCTCATATTTTCACTTTCTCTACAATATCTTAATCTTCTCTACAATGGATGTATCATTTAGTTACCCAAGTTATCGAATGCAAGAGATAACACAAATATTTAAAGACATGTACATTATGTAATTATTAAATGAAAGATGTTTTATGGTTCTAAGGACCATGAAGTAGAGCCATAATGTCCACTGCAGTGGGTAGTATTTCTATAAAGAATATCTTAACATTTATCACTATTTCGGTTAATTAATTCGTTTTAATTATTCTGAGATAGATTGCATGATATTTATGATTTTAAAGTAAGATTTTCAAAGTGATAGATACAATTTAAAGTCTACTCAATTTATGAATTAAATCATGAAAGGAAACAAACTACCAACCAAAAAATAAAGCAATTTTCATGAAGCTAACTTAAAAGTAAATTTTCGCTGAGTTGAAACTATTAAAATAGAGATGCATTGTATTTACAGCCCGATAATGCTGCTACATCTAAGAAACAAATGAGCTTATCCAAATTAAAAATAGAGATTACGTTACGTTTACGTTAAATGAATCAGGCCGGATTCATTTTCCCTTCCGTTTTATTCATTTAATTCATTTTTGCTTTTAAACTTAATATTTATTTATTTTTAATTTGGATCATGAAAAAAAAAAACTTACTCTAAATTTGAATTGCTACTAGTTACTTAATGTTTGTCACGTGAACATGATTTCATTCTATACTTACTTGATTGTTTTCTGAGGTAAAACATCAATGTTAAAATAATCAAAAGAACGAATAATAATTACTCATCATAATATTCCATCATTGCACCATTAGGTATCCGACAGAGAATCGATAAACAGAATGCCGTGAACAGTAACCCTTATTCCCATTTAATTATCAATACTCCCATCATGCACTCCGACAGACACTGTGTGTATTGATACGCCCTCTGAAACATGCTCTCTACTACGGAAGACTAAACAAGGCGGTAATGGTTAGTAATCATATTTGTCGAAGCACTTCCACCCAGTTCGTGAAATACGATTGCCCGGAATTCCATGGATAATTTATCTGCTTCATTTCAAATGGTCTGACTTTGTAGAAATGGATTAGGGAACCACGTTCAAGTGTTGAGTTCTCAGTTCTAGTATGAAAGATATTTTGAACGTCTTCTGAAATAACAAATAATGCTAAATTGTTAGAAATGATTACTTCGAATTTATTTTTAGTAAATTTTTCAGAAATTCTTATAAAGTAAAGCGGCTGGAAAACAAAAACTTCATCAAATGAAAAGTTGTTAATTAGACCTGCTTACATCAATACAAGAATTAAAATAAGTGTCGTTTTCGATTCTGTTTTGCAGATGTTATCCCTGCTATTATGTATTGTTATTTATTACATGTTTCCTCAATTCAGTTTTATTTATTATTAATAATTTTAATTATTATATTTTATAATAATTTCTGCCTACATTATACGTTTGGAAAAGCTGGGTAAATTCGGGTTGTTACATTATGAAGTTGCAATAAGAATAGAATGTTACGGCTCAATACATTTCATGTTATTTCGGGAATGTTACTTGCTGCTCAGTATATTTCATGTTATTTTGGGAATGCTACTTGCTGCTCAGTATATTTCATGTTATTTTGGGAATG
>JAPMOR010085133.1:246090-316203 GCA_026543865.1 Argiope aurantia
TACTTGCTGCTCAGTATATTTCATGTTATTTTGGGAATGTTACTTGCGGCTCAATAGATTTCATATCACTTAGAGAATGTTATTAACCACTCAATAGATTCCATGTCATTTAGGGAATGTTATTAACGACTGAATACATTTCATGTTTTTCAACCTCAATATTTATTTCCATTTTGTGGTCGCAGACAGAATTTCAAAAAACACGTTTTTAGCGAACTTGCATTTTGTTAAATATATGAATAATTGTAATGTTTTATTTTCATATATGGAAAAAGTAAACATGTGTGTGTGTGTGTGTGTGTGTTTGTTTTGTTTTTTCGAAGAAACCAAAATTTGAATTCATTTTTTTAATCAATTTTATCAATCACGAGCTTGAAAAATTTCTTGGTTTCTATTCTTATTCGATTTCAAAAAAAAAAAAAATTGTTGCGATTTTCCACCGATAAATTTTCTTCTGTCAAATCAAATATCATGAAATATACCGAAACAACAAATCTCTAGACTTAAATGTTAAGGATTTCCAAGTTCTTTCACGTGAGGGGAAAATATTTGCATCCAGACTTCAGTCAATAGAGACAGCGATATTGACAGATAAGGCAACGAATCCAATAAGAGCAGTTTACCGAAATAAGATATTTTATTTTTATGCGTTTAAATTGCCTTCCTAGGTCTGGATATCAAAAAACGTCTTAGTAACAATCATAGATATATTCCAGAAATAAATGCAAGCGTATTTGTAAGAGTATACTGAGGATAGGTACTTTAATTTATTGATAAACCATAGATAATTTTTATATGAATAAATGTAGAATTTTTGATAGAATTAAGTAAATTAAAATTTAAAAAATCTGGAAGATTGTGAGGTTAAACTATTGTAAAATCCCTGACAACTCATTCACGCAATTATTAATATTTTTAAGTAATTTTTTTTCGTATAATTTTAATTAAACTATTATAAATAAATTAAACTATTAGACGAAGTGACATTTTTTATACAATTAAATAAAGAGAACGTAAAAAAAATAATTTCGATTTTAAAACCTTAAAATTTTTGGAAACAAATCTTTATTAATATTAAACTTTTTAAAAAACAAGGACATCGTTTTTGTAAAGCAGAATTTCTTTCATAATATAGTATAGGTTAGATTATGAAAGTATTCAATGAAATTTAACTTACCGATTGAAATAACACTTGGGGTGCTCATTCTATCGGTCAAATCACAACTATTTTTTATGTATGTAGTCTATTTCGTAACTATAAGAATATCAATTATTTGATCAGTTTCTTCAAAGCCATATTATTAAACGAGGCAGTAAACCAGAAACATTGACTTAAATAGCAAATGGAACGTGGAATCTTTTCTCTATAATTGAATTTTCAAAAATGATTTATTCTTGTGATTGTACTGATAATTCTTTAATTCGTTCAGAGCTTTATTCACTAATTAAAGTGAATTTTAAAAAATATATATAAATACGTTTTCTAGTATTTTTATTAGAGCGTTAGGCTTTTAACCAAACGTTCCAGGATTCAAGTCCCTGTTCGGACTTGAATATTTTGTCCTCCCGCTGATGTGGTGCGGTGTGGAGAGGGGGATACAAGCTCAGGTGTCGTCCTCGTCAGCTGATCGCGGTTCAAAATTACGAGGTCCGTCCCAAAATAGCCCTAGTGTTGCTTTACAATGGGACGTTAATATAACTAAACTAATCTAGTATTTGTATGCCTTCTACAAGAAAGAGATTACTGTAAAATATGATAAGTAAATTCACGATACTCTACTCTGGTTGGCATATTTAGATATTAAAAATTTGTGTCTGGCTCTCAATTTAATTTAAGAAAACATAACGGTTAATATGTCAGAAGCATAATTAAATAAGGTGGCCCAAATTCTAATTTTTAAATTGTCGGAAACATAAAAATAGTCCTAATTAGAAAAATATTTTAAATAGTGGAAATAATTAAATTTTATGTTGTTTTAGTCATAAAATATATTTTTCTAAAAGTTACAAAATCTAACTTTTTATACAATTCCTCGTTCCTATCTGTCATATTTGGTAAAATATTTTTGACACTGTAGCATTACAAACGAAAAACAAAAAAAGCTGCTGCGATTAAAATTGACAGATTTATAAAATGTTGAGAATCACTATATTAGACAAATTTTAAGAATAAATTCGATGTCTCAAAGATTTTAAGGAATTCTCTGCAAATTTAAAATTATGCCTTTTTATATTACTTTTTCAAATTGTCCTTTAAAATAAATTTACATGCAGACACTATTAAATGAAATGGCTTAATTCAATCAATTTTAGGCAAGAAAAGATGGTTTTTTATCGAATGTCTTAGAGTTTCGACAATTTATTTTTAATTAAATATAACTGATAAGAACGGGAGTTCTTATGCAAAGTAAGAATCGTACCTTTTCCAGAAATACATTAATTGACTCAAATAGTATAAAATATAATTCTGATCATTTAAAGCCTTTTTCAAACTGGATCTATATGTTTACCTGTAGGTACTATTCAGAAATATTGGTTCGCGATAAGAGTCTATTGATTCGAGATGTTTATCTGATTATTTATAAATCACAAGAGAGTTTCTTCACTTCATTTCTATTCACAAATTATTTTGTGAACATTACATTTTTATTTTTTTAATTTTAAATTACAGCAACAACTATAACAAATAAGAATAAACTGATTACTTCTCTTAAGCATTAGTACTTAAATAGTTCAGCTACTTTTCTTTACATGGAAATTTCAAACTAAACTCTTTTTTTTATTCTTATTTATTTTACGCGCAAGAAACTTCTTTCTCTCCAAAAAAAATAAAGTCATTTCGAAGATTTGCATTGCTATTCATGAAATAATGTTAATTGGAATAATTCTAATTAATTCTATACCACACTATTTTTTAAATTCTGCTTTATTTTACATCAGGACGAAAATGGAATCTCTAGGGGGTGAGGTTTACATAATTGAAAAATAGGGCTTTGCTTAAATTCTGGTTAAATCTACTTAATTTATTTTTCAAAATTATAATCATATTCCAACGATGTCTTTTTTTATTTCTGAAAACTAGAATAAACAACATATGTTCATTCCATCATTGACATACTTTGTGTAACTGAATTTTCAAATTAAAATTAAGAAATGAAAAGAAAATATAAATTAATTACACATATTAACTTAACTTTTTGCATGATATTTGCCTGTATAATGCTGAAACTGAAATAAGATTTGGAGTCCTCTATAGTCCTCTATAGCAAAAACAATACAACTTGTTTAGCTCATTAGTTGACTTTTTTTTTCTAGTGGTGAATTATTAATAAGTATTTGGAGTTAGAATACATTGAAGTCTAATGCTAAACGCACGGTCAACAAAACTACGGCGAGCGCCCAAGACGCTTGATTATCTCTACGAAATTTTCTCCCTTTTTCGTAAGTATGAGTGACTCAATAATGGCGATCGTATTTTGTTCATTAGAGCCGTTCGCCGAAAAGGTTATGAGAGACAGAAATATATGCTCAGAAATCCTTTGAGAGTTCTCTTCTGTCTCTCATAACCAAATCTCAAAGGATTTCTGAGCATATATCTGATTAATAATATTCATCAGCTATCCAAGGTCGTTTCTTGAATATAAACCCCTTAAAAAGGCAGGCTGTCGTTACTATTTTTGAATTGAGGGGGGGGGGGGTGAAGTTTTTTCAAGTAAAAACTTGGTCATTCTAGTATTTTGAGATATCTGAAATTGAATGATGTTAGGAATGAAATGGTTAATAAAACAAATTCAGGTAAGTTAGTAATAGAAACCAAATTTGGTTTACAGTACAGTTTTCATGTCTAGACTCAGTGTTGAAAATGAAATATTTTTACAATGATTATTCAAAAATTGATTATAAATTGTTGATTTTATTTTATTCGTCCTTGCTTGTCCCAGCAATATTTATATATGACATTCGAAATGAAATTCTGACTAAAGTCGAAATACATATCTAGAAGACTATACGATTTGAGTAAACCAACACCAATATCTTGAAACTGTATAAAATCACTAGATCAGATTTGTAGAAATTTATATCAGTTCCCCAGAGCCTTATGCAAACAAGATTTCTTCTGACATCCATTGGGATCGCTCTCAATTCTGCCAAATTGTATTCTTCTTTTAGACATTCGAACAGATTTCATTACTTAGCATAATGAATACCTTACTTTTTGCCTTCTCATATTCGAAATATTCAAAACGAAAGAATGAAACAGTCAGAATATTCAGCTTCGCGCTTTTGTTGAAAATTCGCGATTTAGACCTTTCGGAATTCGAATAAGTTATACTTGGAATTATGTAACTATTTCAAAATGCAAGAATACGAAATCTCAAGATAAAACAAACTGACAGAATCAAATTATTTGAAAAAGTAATTTCTGAAAGGGAACATTTCAGTATCATTTGAATTTTCATAAGGAATAGTCATAAAAGCAATTTCATTCCAGGTGTCATAAAAACAATTTCTAAGAATTTCTAATGAAACAAAATTTATTTTAAATGTTTCTAAAAATTGCTAGGTCATTTTTAATAGACTTCAAACGAATATTTGATTAAAATATTTAACAACCTTCATTTAAAAATTGCTGCTATGGAAATTTTTTCCTTTTGCTGTAAATATAGTTAAATGTGATAAAATTTATAAGTAAAATTATATTTTGGAGTGTATACTTTGTATAAATGTAGTACAAAAGTTTTACAAATATTAAAATAAGAAGTAAAATTATTTAGGCAATATTGCTTCAAAACTGTCTAGAATATTAGTCAACATTTTACCTCTAGCTTACCTCAAACGTCCTCTAGCTTACGGCCGGTACAACTTTTGTACTAGATTTTTTTACCTTTCCTTACGGCTTGATACAACTGCTGTACCAGCTACGAGTTTGAATTTCGTTCCTCCACTTGAACTTTCCAACTGAACCCTAATTGCCTCGTAAAATCTCTTCTCTTTTATTTCTCACCACTTAGGGTCAGGAGATTTCGTCCAGCAGTTATAATTATTGTTGGCGCTAGTAAGTCTTGTGAACCCTGCTTTGGCGAATTATTTTTTAAGTAACATTCCTAAGAGGTATGGAATGATTTTGCATGATTTCATTTGTGGGAAATACTCGTTCTAAACTTTCTTTTCCCCTGTTTCTTAATTTTTTAACTTTATAAATTCCTAAATATTTTAACTTAATATAATTTTGTAACTTTATAATAATATATGGTTATAGTTGAGCCCATTTATTTGTCTAAATATTTGAACAAGAATTTACTTGAAAGAATTTACTAATCATTTGAACAAGAATTACTTGAAATTTCATTTCTGACCAAATGGTATTATGAAGGTAATCGACACCCTAGACAAATTTTTACTTCTTCGCTCCCATTCGTCACAAATGATGCAGAAAAACTAATATTTTTTTTTCACTCTGTCATTAAATTTTACATTGAAAAGTGACAAAACATTTTGTTTTGTTCTCATGCTTAACCCCCCACCCCTTTATTGGAGTCTTGGGCATATATATTTCCCAATCACTAATGTATTAGTTTAACATAGTATTAAAGGGACCTACAATTTTTTTCAGCTTTAAATTTTAATACTTGTACTGGATATATTTCTGCTAAAATTACATTTTGGTTTTGATTTTTAAGTAAGCTGTTAGTTTAACCATTATTTTTCATAATTTATGAAATCGATTGATTTAAAAAATTTTTTATTAATCATTCATTAAAAGTTATAATTCTAATTTTAAAATATTGAAGGAGGGTGTTTAAATCTATCGAAAATAATAATTAGTAGCTTTCTATATCAGAAGAGAAATATTAAAATCTTTATACCTTCATTTCAATCCACTGAGAAGTTACTAGACACTTAAATTATTCCAGAAATATTTGTATTGAAATAAAATAAAATAGCTGCATAAAAAAAAGTCAGGAATTCTAGATTTAATTTTAAGCATTTCTGATAGATAATCTAAATCAGCTGCTAGTAAAAATACTTGTATTTAATAACGAATGCTGATCATGTAGAATGCCAGATATATTGTTTTAAGTTTTTTGCTAACTACTTTTTAGCTTAATATTATCGCAATGTAATCTTATGTGTCAAATTTTAAATAAACCATATATAATCTGACTTTTTAAAAATTGTCTCAAATCTGGTGTTTACCTACATATTAGTAAATTTTTCTGCAGAATAATTTTTTGTAATAATTCAGGTATTTATTGTCTGCAAAATTGAGCGTAGTTTTCAAAAATACCAAACTGCAATGAGTAATTGAAATTCTCCTAAAAAATCACTATAAAAATTGTAAGAATCGACAATAGAATATGAAAACGTTATTAGTAATTATATTAAAAACCGGTCGAACTATGTTAGGAATAAAAAATAGATTCGATTTCATATAGCGCAATATATTAATACTAAAACATTCAAAGATATTTTAATGTACAAAACAGCAGATGATTGTTGTGCACGAAGAAATGGGAATATTTTTAAAAAGGAAATATAAACAATTAGGATCTTTATACATGCGTGATATATAAATAGTCACATTTTATCAAAATTGATGAGTTAGAGGAATAACAAAATAAAATTCACAATGATGTGTTCAAGCTTTATAAGAATTTAATTTACAGCTTCAGTGATTCTTGAGTAATTTATTTAATTACAAATATGATTGAAAAATTGACAATATTTTGTTTAATGTGCTAAATAACAATACAGCAGTTATCATATTTACAATTTATTTAGTGTCATAATATTTGTTTCAATACTTTCTCCTACAGAATTAGTAAACTAATGTTTTAAAAAAAACGCGATAAAACGCTTTTTCTAGGGTTTAGACATGGTAAAACAGCAAAAAAGCAACCTGGTTACGATGGAGAGGACAGATGACTAATTACCACTGCGGGTGGTCGAAATCTGAAAGGTTATTTCCAACAATCGCCTTTAAAATAAGGGGAAAGCATCTTCTAGCTTTTGTCACTGAATGCCCGTATTCAAAGCAACTTTTCTGAGTCTGGGTTCCATATTCATTTTCAATGAATTTATGGACATTTTCAACTGATATGCTGTTGTTGTAAATATTTCATGAATGAAATTAAAATTCCAATTTAAATATTTTTCTCAGCGTTATACATTTTATATCTTTTTTGACCCACAATAATAACAAAAAAAATAAAGATTAAAAAAAAGAGAATTTGCTAACTTTTGAAATTTTTATACTCTACAGAGTGTTCTTCATAATTTGTGTAATACCCGAGAAAATTATTTAGAAAGCATTTTTCTGAATATCTAAACAAAATTCGTGTACTACAATATTAAAAAAATTTAAATTTAAAGAAAGAAATTTTAGGAGAAATCTTTGAATTTCTCAAAATATATGAAGTTGAGAATTTGAATCCTGTGAATATATCTTTGAATTATTTCTGTCTAAAAACACGAAAACTCAAAAATCCTTTGAGCTAGGCGGATAAAATCTGATGTATGGTTTTTTTATCGAATTAGATTTATATAAGATATTGAACGAAATCCATGAAAAGTACAGGTTTGTCTTGATATTCTTGTACAGGTAAAGATACAAAACTATAAAAGTTTTAGATAGATAAAATGTAGTGCACATATTTAACTTCTAAAGTTCGTATATCCCGTATCGGATTTAGCACCAAATCTTAAGCGGTATTTTCGCAATATCTCTGAGAAGAATTTCACACTATTCCTCCAAACACTATACAGCATGATTGATTCGAATCTCAGGAAGAATCCGAGCCGTATTTTATGTCAAAGGTGATTCAACACTGTATTAGTAAAGATTATAATAATCGTTTGGGTCATTTCTTTGATTTTAATAACCACCTGTACATTAACAATGAAAACCGTTTCACTTCCAACAATGAAATTCATTGTTGAATAAATATTATTAGACATTTTTAAAAATTGACCAAAATTACAAGGGGTGTTCAAATGAAAAGATACGAAACGTCGTAACAATGTAACAGTTAACATATTTGCCTGTACCGATATGAGAGAAAGTAGCGAGACATCTAGAGATGCGATTGGAATCTCCGACGTAGGTTAGAGCATGCGCGGGCGCCCGCATGCGCAGGAAAGAGAAGATGCCCTTATAAAGAGCGTCGTCCAAATGACGTGGAAGAGCATGGGGAGATAGCACAGAAGAACCATTAACTCCGATGTGTACTGTGAGACACTCCGAAGACTACGCAGTGTCCATCAAGAACAAAAGACCAGGGTTACTCTTGGAGGGTGTGGTTCTGTTCCATGAAAATGTGCGTCCACTCGTGTCCAGGGTCCCACATGCAGAACTGGCCAAGTTCAAGTGGGAGTAGCTTAACCATCCGCCCTACAGCCCGGAAATGTCTCCCTGCGATTTTCCTGTGTTTGATCCCCTAAAAAACATCTGAAAGGGAATCGATTCGACTCGGACGGCGAACTCAAGGACGTTGTGAAGGACTGGGTCTCGTTACGGCCAAATGGATTCTGGGAACAAGGAATCCTTCGTCTCGTTAATCAAAGGGATCGCTGTGCTCAGGCCTATTGTAGATACTTTGAATAAAATCTTCATTTATACCCACAGTGTCGTTTCGTACCTTTTCATTTGAACACCCTTTGTAGAAAAAAATATGTATGCCAGCTAGACAATTCTTGAAATTTAAAATGATGTAAAAATAATTTCCGTGTTATATTTCGTTTGAAAGGGAATGGCGAAAGACTTTAAAAACTTACTTACAAGTGGTAGAGAGTAATCGTTAGCTGACACTGCTTGAGACAAAACGTTCATATGGGTCTCATGCTCCTTCATAACATTTCAATTCGTAAAACAGTTATTCCTCAGCGGAGAGTAATAAATCTTCTTCCTTGATTCCCTGAATATGCTGAATAATGCTGTCTGTCAGATCCAGCAATATTACGGGTTTTTCTCGGTAAACATGATTCTTTATTGAATTCCAATGACCAGAAATCACAATGGGTGACATCAGACAAGAGACATGGTCATAATGTGGAGAAAGCGCAACTGATCATCTGCTCGTCTATGAAAGTTTGGCTTAAAATCTGTTGAACGCTACTATGGATATGCAAACACCATCCTGCATTTAAAAAAAATGCATTTTGAAGGAGATTGCGCTGCCGTAATTCTGGAAATACAAACCTTTTCAGTATCTTTTTCCATAACCTGCTGACGGAGTCACTTGTTTAAAAAGATAAGAGCCAACAACGGACGTTGCAGTAAATCTTCACCATACCTTAGCCTTTGCAGTGTAAATACACTAGACGGATTACGTGTGGGTTTCCAATTCTTCAAATGAAACTGTTGAGTGTATTCAACTAAACTCGGGAAAAAAGACATAATAAAAGAGTGCCTCAAGTGCTTTGTCTACACTTCTATGAGGCAAAAGTATGTATATGCTACCCAATTGCGACAAATGTTGTAATTGTTTTGTTAATTTCCCTGAATTTCTTGAATCAGCTGTGATTTTGTAGCTAATGCCTTATACAAATCGAATGTGTGCGCCAAGTGATAAAATCAGTTATACGTCTGTCATTGGAATTTATTGGAAATTATTAAATTATTATTAAAATCACCGGATTATTATTAAAATCAACCACATTCTTGCTTATTGAAATACTAGGGAATTATTTAAATTTGTATTCTGTATTTGTCCGTAAGCAATTGAATATGTTAGTAGGTAGCAACACAAAATGCACAAGCAGATTAAGCATCAATTGTTGCTTACTGTTCACATGTCCAAGAGAATTTTCGAAATATCGTTTTCATCTTCTAAATATACCAGAAGATTCTAATCTTATATTCCTACATCTTCTACTCTCCCTATAGCAGGGGTGGCGATGTTACTTTTAACAGAATGCACGCTGAATTGGAGTCATCTGCCAAACGGTTTCTGAGTGAGTCTTTAATGTTATTCATCTCTGAAAATAAAGATTCGCAGGCATAGGTAGATAAAAAATAGTTAAAGTAGCATGAACCAGCTTTTTCAAATAGTTGAAAGTGTCTGGAATAGAATTCCATGCTTCCAAAATTTCGTTACTGACATTTTTATTTATATTGCTTATTAATCTTTCTGTTTCAACTTTTTTCTTGTTTCAATAAACTTTTGAATTCATATTTAATAGACTGCAAATAAATCAGTTACATTTTAAATTCTTCAATTTCCAATCGAATTGGAATAAGTTCAGTTTATCAAATGAAGTCACATCGGGGTACATAATAAACTTGAGCGTTTCCGATGATTCCTTTAACTGAAAAATTCTCGCTGAAAATTCCTTGATTGAAGAATCAATTACGGAAATAAATTCTTCAATAACTTTTTCTTCGTCTGGTTTCTCGTGTACTTCTAAATATTTGATTTTTTTTTTCAAGTTTGGGAAGTACTTGTAGTTTCTTATAATAATATCGTTTCTGAAAACATGCGGTTTAGCGTCAAAAGCGCGATTGAGATCCATCATGATGATAATTATTTTTATACGTGCCTTTAAGATTTATGTTTAATTCATTGAAATGTTGACATATGTCTGTAAAAAACATCAGTTTTGAAAGCCACATTACATCCAACAACTGTCGGTATTTGCCCGTCGCTTTTCTGAAACAGTCCGATTTCTTCTAAGCAGTCAACAAATCTTTGAAATACGTCCCCGCGGCTCAACCAATGAACATTATTACACCATTAAACCATATAAACTGAATTGACTTCATCCAACAAAGCATCAGACTTTCACTTATTTAAAGCCTGCGACGATATGAGGTTGACTATTTTTGTGACTAACACCATTGTATTAAGACATGTTGAACCATTCTTAGCACACAATATTATGGAATGGGAATATGCGCACCGCGACCGATCATTCGTATTTGTTCGTAATACTTAATAGTGAACTTTGTTATTTTGAACTAAAATGCAAATCGTTTTGATCGGAGACGTGCCTAAAATATTGTGTCGCGTGCCATCAGCCACTGGTTCGCCATCCCTGCCCTATAGTTTCAACACCACTTTTGGCGCAAATAATTTATTCTGCCAATTTAAATCGAGTTGCGAACCGATTGCGCCAGATTGCTAGGTATTTCAATCATATATTTGAATACCGGATGTGTACACGATCGATGACTTGATTTATACGCCGACGTTCTGAAATTGCATGGATAAACATTTCAATCGGCATCCGTAGTTACTACTATATGCCAACTCCATTGATAGCTAAATATGGAAATCACCTGGTTCACAGGATTCGGTGTCTATTATGATGAAACAGCATGAGAATTGAAAATATATAATTTGGCGATGATAA
The DNA here is from genome assembly GCA_026543865.1 of Argiope aurantia. Taxonomy (NCBI): domain Eukaryota; kingdom Metazoa; phylum Arthropoda; class Arachnida; order Araneae; family Araneidae; genus Argiope; species Argiope aurantia. The sequence continues at coordinate 257,443 of JAPMOR010085133.1, forward strand.
TGTAAATGATTTAGAAATGTGATCGCACCGAAATATAGATATGACAAAAGGTATGTTCGGGAGGGATAATTTATAATCCTCTCCATATATTAAACGAGTTTCGCAGTAGATTTCAACACTTACGAAATTGTCAACTTATGTGACACATCAATGCCTAAAATGTGGCAAGTCAAAATCATCTTTCAGTGATACGAGTTTAAACAATTTAGTTTGAATAACTTAAGAATATAGTTTTCAGACATATTTTAATTAATAAGTATTATATCATCTTTTTATTCTGTGAAATAATTATTTCTCATGTCTTGATTTATTTTCGCTTTTGTTAGCTAAAAACCTACTTTGATTCCAAGTCAAAGCTATTTTAGAATGGATCTCGTAATTTTATATTGAAGTATAAAGATAAAATATATTTTCTGAGTTTAGTATTTGCATATCAAATCCATAATATGACAGTTAATTTTATGCAGAATGTTTTAGCCATGTATATAAATTGGGGATGAATATTAATGGTACAATGAAATATAACTAAATAATACAAAGCAAACAATTGCTAGGGTAAGAGATGCGAATTTTAATCTTATTCTATTGCAGAAACGTGTTCATTTGCGAAACAATGTGTTGCTTTCCTGCCATCCTACTTACTTAAAATGAAAAGGTGAATCTTGGTTGAATTTTATATAAGCTATTGTTTGAGATTATAATGTTCAAAAGTTTATTTAATGCCACAAAATCTTGAATATATTTCTTTTTTTTGGGGGGGCGGGGGAGTGGGAGAGCAATTCTTGGCATACGGTTTTAGCAATGGAGAAACGGGCGTAAGGCTGGACAGATACGATTTTACTTGTTGTAGCCTACGATTATTGATGGGGTTAAGAAGTCTTTTCTTGAGAAGGCGACTTCACCATGTCTAATCAGTGATATCGTTAGAACTTTATAGCTCGATTCACCCGATGTTCTCGCTACATGGCTTTTTCGCTCATGCTATTTTTTGCCATCAAAATATTGTAGTTTCATTACTGATCTTCATTTTCTTTTTTTTATATGTATATGTGTGATTTAAGTGTTTACATCTTTTCTACATATTTGTATTTTTAATTAATTAATTTCTTCTCCTTCGGGGTACACTTTTATTTCGTTGAATTGTATTTTCCCCTTCGGGGTACACTTTTATTTCGTTGAATTGTATTTTCCCCTTCGGCTGTTAAATTCTAATTTTGTAAATAATCTTCTAGGTTTTTTTTAATAGTTTAGATTTTTTGTGTTGTTAACCTTTTTAATGAAGTCTTGAACATGTATTTTTCTTTTCACTTGACAGCGACAAATAAATTAAGTCCCGATAGGAAAAGCAACTTAATAAGGTTGCTAAATTATCTATGCTATGTGATCGATGTTGATAAAAGTAATACTGTGTGACAGTTCCTTTGATAGCTAAATGTGGAAGTCAATTAATAAAAATAAGTTTAAAGTAAAGTAAACGCTTTTCACACTAAAAGATTGAAGTTCTAAATACATATTTTTTATAAATACTTTCTTCTCATTCTTTTCTTTTCCCTTTACACATTATCTGTTATTGTAAACAACTTTTATTCTCATTTTACAGTTTACCCATTTACTTTGCGATTGTTGCTTAAATTTTGACAGCGTTCCAACCCAAAGAACTGGCTCTTGATGATAAATCCTCCTTAAACGTTTAATATTAAACAATTGAATGTCGACGCTGGTAGATAGGCGAGTACCAAGAAACAGCATTACCGTCAGGAGGGGGTCTGATTTTTCTTCATATTTCTTCTTTCGTAAATTCCTCAAGCATAACATTTCTTGTTTAAGGCTTGCTACATTCGACAAGATTACAGAATATGTGTTAAGAAGACAAATATGAATATCTGTATGTATATTTATCATGCTATTTTACCATTTTTTACGATCGTTATTTCTTATTGCTATTTGGCATTGTTATCTAAGATGCAAAAATCATAAATGAGCAAATAAAATTTCTTTTTCTAGTAATTACCATGATTCTATACTATAATTGATTAGAATTACTAAAGTTTAGTCCACAGAAGGATTCAGAAGTCAGAAACAAATTTAAAAAGCAACAATTCAAATGAAGGAAGATAAGAAAACGCAGTTTACAAAGAAAGAAAGGAACCGAAACAAGATTGTTTTGTCATAAAACAGGAGTTCATTGATAACATGATTAAGCATAAGTTTCGATGCTATACTTTTGACTAAGGAATCAGATAATTGTCGAACAAACTCTTATGAATACCGATTTCTGTTTCTGGATGCTATATATTTTTTACCATCAAAATATATACTTGTTGCCTAAACAAAAAAAAACAGTCCACAATTGTTTATTGTTTTAAAAGATTCACTCAACCCGTTCTCAACAATAATTATAATTTTTTGAGGCTCGTTAAAAAACCTTCCATGTTCAAAAATTGTTTAAAGGCTGTTTTCAATTTAAATTTTCTACACGCTAAAAATATTTTTAATGGCCTTATTGTCGTATCATTTTAAGGTATTTCATATGTAATAGGTACAATTCCAAGAAAAATGCCTAGTATTTAAAGTTCGTCACAGAAAAAAAACTACCAAAACTTTTTTGGCGTGTGTACATTATCTATAAATTTATGATCAAGATACCAGTTTAGAATTACTATATTTTTTGTAATAAGGAACAATAAGGAAGATATTTCATCTATGGATATGTTCATAAATGAATAAGACTGTGTATTTACAAGAGACTAGATAAAGATGGATCCTTTGAGAGATGAAATATTCTCAACGAAAACTGTTTAATCACAGAACATATGGTCTGGAAAGAAATAGTGAAATGAAATAGAGGAAGCATAGAAGTGCAATTAGAGGCACAAGAATTGACGCATGTGATTAAAAAACATTTCATTGAGAAAAGAACTACAATAATTGTTGAAAACAGCAGTAATTCCAGTCAGCGACTCAGATGGAAGTGAGTAATCTTACCTGCTATCTGTCCTGCTATGTGCAAAATCTTTGCTTAACTGTTCTACACTGGAAGAGTTTCACGAGATTTTACCCGACGGCTTATATTCCTTTTGAACAATTATTATTTTATTACTGTACGTTCTTCATCAAATAGAATTGAACATACAATATAGGGTAAATCAGAGACATTCATTTAGTTGCTTAAATGAATGTCGGAAAAGGGACAAACTACCAAGAGACATTATTAATACAGAATTGCATGTCGTTGAAGATTCCTTTTTTTTTTATTGCGGGTGTTGCAAGAAACTATGATGCCATCTCGTTTAGGTGTTAGGAAATAATTTTTATGCATTTCATGTTAGGGCATTTTGATAAAACGCAAGCATTTTTATTTACTGTTGTTCCAATATGATTTGATACCTAATCATTTCATTAATTACATGCAGACAAACTTAAATCTTAGATTTTAATGTATCGGATTTATTCGTCTGGTTCATTACCTGTTGGAATCTCAGACGATTCTTTTAGTTCTCTTGGGGACGTATGAAAGCAAAAGTATAAGACCCCATCTTTTTGTCTGGTGCCTCTAGTAATTTTAGGTGGAAGTCAAAGATATGGCAGGTATCCTTTTGCAATCCCAATACCATCTACATTTAGAACTACATTTTCAAAAATTTGCACAACTTCAGTATCATTGTGATTTCTGCTAACATTAATCTCATGATTTTAATGCTTTTTTAATTTAGATGCTCCTACATTATGTTTGTGTTCCCATTTTTCTTCTTTGCTCTGCTTGTAAAGAAAAGATTTCTTACCTCAAAGTGTAATTTGTAAGAACTTAAATCGCCTTTGTGCCCCTCATTTCTTTAATACATTTTCCGTATTATAACTTAATCAACTTGCATATATATCATAAAAAGAATAACGCTTCAATATTTGAAGATTAGGTTTTTCCAAACTCGCTACTTTCTTGGTTTCTTATTTCAGACCATGCATTGTCCCCGTTATAAAAGTTTGTTTTAAGGCGTACTATCATTATTTTAAATTTAAGAAATTTTTACAAATAAGTACAAATTTTAAGAAATGATAATGCGCATTAAAAATAAGCTAGTATAATGAGAGAAATGCATAGTCTGGAATGAGAAGCCAAGAAAGTAGCGAGTTTGGAAAAATCAAATCTTTATCACTTATTTTTTTAATTTCTCTCTTATAATATAGAAGTATAAGATATATTTCATAAATACTGTTTCTAAAAGCATAAAAACTGATTAACAATACCATAAAAACTGATTCGTAAGTTCCAATTAAGAAATATTACATGGCCACTCAGTCAATGCATATATCGCTCGAACAACAAGAGTTCCCTGCTTGTAATGCAAGAAGATAATTCTTAGACATCCATGACTCAACAGTTTCCATAAATCTTTGGACAATAATTCTTAACGTTAATTTCCGAGGATTAACTGTTATTGGAGTTAACTCTGCTTATCCTACAGTGGGGATGATCTAACCTAAGGAAGATCTTATCTCTTAGCCATGATAACTAAGTGATGTTTGATTAAAACAACATTATCGTTTTCTACGAGAAGATGAACTTTGAGAGAAGGGATAATGCGAAGAAGTCTGTATTAAGGAAGAATTTAACGCACGGATGCTTCTGTTAATCATTTTTTTCTTGAGCTGTTATGCGACATTTTTATTTAATGATTGGACAAAGACATCTATTTAATTGATTCGACTAGATAGAGGAACTTAGCCATTAACTTTATTTTATGCTGGAATAAAGAGAATTTTTACAACAATTTTATGTATAATCGGAAAAGAAACTTAAACGATGGAAGAAGATGAAAAAACTATCTTTGGAAAGTATTTAACACGCCCGAATGTCTCTGTTAATCCTTTTTTCTACAGCTGTTGCATGATATTTCTTTTATTTAATGACTAAGTGTAGATGTTCATTTAATTGAAACCAAACTGAATTTGATTGGATGGAGGAGTTTATCATTAATTTCATTTTACGCTGGAATAAAGAGGATTTTCAACAATTTTGTAATCGAAGAAAATGTTTAATAAATGCAGAATATTAGTGAAAAATAAGTACATTTCTGCAACATAAACCAAATAGTATTTCAATTCAGATGAGTTTAAATTATGAGATAAAAACCCTTTCAGGAGAAACATTTTTACTAAAATGCACAATTTAGATATTACAAAAACAGTTTCATTTGAAATTGCCTTATTTATACTATTTGCTTTTTATTAAAATACGTATCTACCCACCTTTGGTAATTCGCTATTCCGTCTGGAAGAATGATTATGTTTAATTTCAGTTAAATTTCTTATGTAACTTGATTTTTCTAATTCAAAGTATTTTTAAGAAGCAACGAATTTTAAAGACAATGAAGACTTATTTTAGCTTTACAATTATTTTTAAAATTTATATATAAAAACATATCTTAGCAGTATCGTAACCGAATAGAAGAAACCTTTGAAATTTTAAAACTTCGATTTATTTCATCGCAAGAGGCATATTATATACAAAGAAGCGATAAGAGATGTGACAATCTACATCGCGACACAAGAGGAAAAGAGAGTGGCTTTTATATGAGATTGTGATAGGGATTTCTTTGACATGTGTAGTCTTAAGAAAGGGGAATTTAGGCATTTTTAAAAGAATGCGGTAAACATCAAAGATTTTTATCCCTTTACTCGGGCCGTGAGAACCTGCTGAAGTGAGCTATTTCATAGAGCACGTGTAAAACTAATTGAATAAAAAGTAGAAATTGGATCAGGAAATAAGAGAACAATTTAAAATTAAGTTAATATGGGCTAAATTAAGATAAAAATTGGGAAAATTAATTAGAATTTAAATTACACTTAAAAACATCATATATATATTATGTAACGTATATCTATTTTATGTTATCTATTTTGTTTCGTGTTGTTTTTCGATGTAATGTGATTTTTCTTATTCCTCGTATAAATTGTACAAATAATTAGTAGAATATTTCTTCCTTACCTTTCAACAAGGAAAGAAAATATTGCTATCAAATATTTGATGAAGCAATGCAAACTGTTTTAATTTCGTACTAACAATTAAATCTATTGTCGAAAATTAAATTTAAAAAAATATTTTCAAAATTTAAAATTTCCGATGTAAATTGCATGAGAATTAAACCAATATGATTACAAAGAATTTTATTTAATTTTAAAATGATACAAAAATGAATTTCATGCAATAATATTTTCGGAAATTTTAGCGGACATCTGAAATTTTTATTAATTTTCAAATGATTTTAATTTTTTACGTCTGCTTCATTCATCTACTTTTTCAAGATATATTATAAAATAAAATTTAATAATACCCAATCAGGACAGGATCGTGTTTCATCAATTAAGTCTCCAATTAATTACATCATATTTAAAGTATAGAGAAGCATTAAAATGCTCTATCATTATTATACTATTCTAATTTAAAATAACACTTTGATTTGATAAAATGAATTTTATTGAAATTGGCTGGCTTGACTATATCATTTATATGGCTGCCGATAGTTAATAGTTAAAAAATTGAGTCATGTCATATATTATATACTAGCCGCCTTTGGCGACCAGCCGGTTCGCCAATATTACCGCTCGCTACAATTTTCAATTAAATATTTTAAGTAACTGGTCTCTTAATAGATCCTCAAACAAAACAATTTTAATCTTCAAATTTTGATAGTCATACCAAACTTATACTGTTGTTTAGATCGTTTCGTTCAATTTAATTTAAAGTGAAAACTTTAATTTAAACTTTAATTTTACGTCAACTTTAATTTAAAGTAAAAATGATGAAATTGCAATAAATATAAAGATATTTTTTAATAAAACCAAGCGTTTTATTTTATTTATCATCTTTATTGCTATTTATTTATTACTATTATTATTGAATATGAGTACTGCAAACAGAATATCTCGGTATTTAAGTCTTATGTGAGCTACAAAATATTTTTGATAGTTTATGTAATATCTCAAAGAATAATTCAACAAAAATTTCTCAGATTTAGCATAAAATTCAGTTTTTAGTTTTGCTTTCAAAAGGATTGAAATGAAATATATAATAATATTTTGTTCCACCCTATAAATATATTTCAAAAATTATGAAATCTAAATTTAATGCAGTAAGGTATCATATTCTGAGAAATATTCTGGACACACCAAATTTTAAATAAATGAATGAATGAATGTTTCTATTTTCCACAATCAACTAAGACTTATTTATGAAGTTTTGAATGTTAAAAATTTAGAAAAACTCAACATTTTCATAATCTTAGGCCAATTAATCTTGAGAAACCTGCGCGCTGATTGGCGTATTTTCTTTGAAACGATCGATGGAAAATCTAAAATTATCTTTTTTTTTATTGAATAGTGATATTCAAATTTTCATAAATCAGTCAGTTTAAGTGATTGATTTAGTTGATTGGAAATTAACTCTTTTTATTTAAAATATTAGTGTTTCAAGAACATTTTGTTATTTGTGATTTCGACAGCAGAAGCTTTATGTAAAATCAAAAATTCGTTATTTATTAGAGCATTTATTGAATTAAGTTACATAAAATATAATCATTTTTCTATTTAAACCATTTTAGTAAATCTGTTGTGTTCGTGCGTCAACAAAAATAGAATGCAGACAAACTTATTATGAAACTAAATCTTATTACATTATAGATAATATTATAAAATTTATATGAACTTATTTTCATTCAAAATTCTAGCATCGTTTTTAAACAACAAATTAAAAGTTCCAAAAATATCACTGTTGCCAATCTGAATTTCACAACTATTTAGAAAATAAAATTTATAATTATTAAAATAATCGTTTGCTACTTTTAAATAAAATATTTACGATTTATGTCGCAACAGATCTTTGTCTTACTAAAGGTTTACAAATTAGCTGTGTGGCCATGATTTGAATGGATATCCTGTTCATATTAAACAAAACTTGCCTTAAAATAAAACTGATTCATTGGATTAATAATAGAGAGAGTGTAAAAGATCATAAAAGAATTTTTCTTGAATTTATTTTTTAGAAAAAATAATATTTCATATTTGATTCATTTCCTACAGACACGTGACGAAAATTATATTTTTGCAGATTTTATTTCCAAAAAGATTTAATTTATTTTTAATTGGTGCTTTAATCAATGTGATGGCAACACTTTGAAAAAAGCTATTTTTTTTCCATGAATGCGAAACGTTTATTTTTATTTTGTACGAAAGAAATTGTTGAAAAATAGAGTTAAAATATTTATTTAAAAATTCATTAAAAACAGAAATTTAATTTTAAGGTTAAAACATTGGTACCATTTAAAAGATAAATTTTTGATCTTTAACTTGATGTAAAAATCTTTTTTGTGCGGTAATATTTTCGGAAGTTAAAGCAGAAACACGCCAAAATTTCGCTTAATTTTTAAATAAATAAAATTCTAATTAAAAATTCGAAAAAATAACCCCCAGGTGCACATTCCCGGCCTCCAAGGTATACACGTGCCAAATTTGGTAGCTGTAGGTTGAATAGTCTGGCCTGTAGAGCGCCAACACACACACACACACACACACACACACACACACACACACACACACACACATTGAGCTTTATTATAAGTATAGATTAACTATATATAATATATAGTTGTATTATATATTAACACAATTATATATTATATATTAATACAAAAAGAGCATAAATTAATATAGATAAAAGTTTAAAAAAATGTATTAATTAAATTACTTGCACAATAATGATAGAGTATTCTGACTGTTTAGCTGCTCTTTAAGATGGCGAAATTGTCAAAATAATGATGAAAATGAATGATATATATACAGATGTTGACGTCGAAAGATCATGAGCATTTATATAAAATTAAAATTTTCAAAAGCAGTGCAGTGGTTAGGGTTTGCGAACTCTGTCATGGGGATTACTCATAAATAACATACGGTGAAACTTTAACTACGGTGATTTTTTTTTTCAATTTTGCTCAAAATTGGAGGGTGGTGGATGGTGTTTTAACCTTAAAAGCTATCCCCGACCTGCCCGAAGGCACACGGATAAATCTGAATGGCCGGACCGACGCGAGAGAAACACTGGCTGGAACTATGGTTGAGTCCTAAAGCCGCGTTCCAACGGCCCGTCCGCGTCTTAAGACAGGCAGATTTGGGCCTTCTGTTCCCTATCTTGTAGTTTATCGGGGTTCTTTGATGTCTGTTCATTTTACTGACAGTTTGAGGGAAGCTCCCGCTCGACGTCCACATGCCGAGGTGGTCATACAATGGGTCAGTTGGCAGATTTACGATCATATCCGTAAAGGCAACAGGTCATTGAAACGGGGCTTAAGGGCTATTACGACCACGGTACAACCCTTCCCGTAGGTTGTATAGTGGGCGTACGGGTGGAGGAGGGTAGATGACCATTGATTATATATTTAAAAATCATGAGGCTTCAAATGAAAAAAAAGGGGGGGGGAATCAACTTAGTGGCTGGGCTTGGCAACTTGTTGATTAGTTTTTCCAAATTCTTTTAAATATATAGACGATAGAAAGGATAATTTACATCAACATGATTCCAATATTTTTTTTGTTTATTTATATTGTTTATATCTTGCAGGTGAAGTCGGCAAGGAAATGTACATTGTCAACCGTGGCAGATTGCAAGTTGTTACGGACAACGGAAAGACGGTTTTGGCCACTCTGAGAGCTGGCAGCTACTTTGGGGAGATCAGTGTCCTTAACATGGGAACAGCAGGGAACAGAAGAACGGCGTCCGTCAGGTCTGTCGGATACTCCGACCTCTTCTGTCTCTACAAGCAAGACATGTGGGATGTTTTGAAAGACTACCCGGCGGCAAGAGTCCGACTTGAGGCGATCGCGGTCAAACGGCTTGAGAAATACAAGAAAGAAGAGGATGGGAAGAAAAGTAAGTCATGCCTGAGGAGGTCTGATGGAAATTGTTTGCTTAAATATCAAATATGAAATATAATTTTTTATATTTTCAATGCCATCCTGTACGTGAATAGAACATATTTCATTTATATTTTTTAAAATATTAATATGATTTTAGTGAAATTGTTTGAATTTGCGTTATATAAATTATTTGTTCAAAATATCACTCATTGAATAATTTAACTAAAATGTACATAAATGTTTGATATCAAAAAAAAAAATGCTACTAAATTTCGCTGAAGAGTTTTTTCAACTTCAGTGGCAACTTCCATGTAAATAGCTTTTGGGATTCTGCTCTAGTATCTGCCAATATTTAAGCTTCTAAATAAATTTTATAGCACATAATTTTCATTGATCCTATAAAAGACATTGTTCAAGAAAAAATTGTACCAGCATACAACTATAATATGCATTTAGCCACAATTAAAACATCATTATTGTTTGATGTATGTTTTTATTAACCATTTAATATAAAATGCTTTGAAAGAAATTTTTAAGAAATTTATTTGCTGATCTATAGATTTTCAATAATCTTCAATTTTACTTTAAACTCTATAATGCGTGTCTTTTTAATTTCTTTTAGAAAAAAAAATGTATTTTCAACAAATGCATGTAATTTATGATTTTTTTAAAAATAAAGTATTTTTTGCGATTCATTTTAAATTTCGTAAAATTAAAAAAAAATGTACCAAATGGTTGCACTGCGAATGAGAATAGTCCAGAGACGCAAATCACATTATAACAATTCTGCAATAAAAATAAAATTTCCTTTTTACGAATATATTTTTTTACAAAGCAAAAAAAGAAAAATTAATAATATTTTTGATGGTAGAACTATTCATACAATAGCTCTCTAGGTATGTTTGAAGCTTCTAGCTTAAATTTAATTCTATTACTTCTTAATAGAAGTAATAGAATTCGATTTAAGCAATTAATAGAATTAGATTATTAGATTTAATTTAGATTCGTCTATCGGGCGTTTTGACAAATTTATCAAAAAAAAAAAAACACTTGGAAATACTTTTTCAAACACTCATGTGAAGCTAATAAATGGAAATTAAAACGTAGAGCCAAATGGATACACGATGCACTGAAGGGATAAACATTCTTTTATTTTATGGCAATTTTATTATACTTCAAATTTTTATTTTGCGCATGGCTTATTCCAAACTAACATAAGCATTGCAATTACTATTCTATAGTAAAAATTTCAATGCTCTTTAATCTCCCTATATTCCTTTCCATCACATTACTCTTAGTGTGCACTTAGTTCTCACCTATTCCTTCTAGTGACGTCATGCATCACTGTTCCTCCTGCAGTGTCCATGGGCCGCAGTCGCAGCACCCCCGGACTCGTAGAATCCCGTGGGAAAGTGCCTCTGGAAGAGATGCCCATTCCGGAAGATGATATACAAGTGACTAGTCACTCGAGTGGCGACCCGGATAGCTCTGCCAGCAGAGGAACTGCTCGTTGCCATTTTCAGCCCACCAACTTCCTTTCACCAGCTGTAACCTACACCCTACCGGGGGCATCCAGTATTCAATCCGGTACTTCAGATTCCACCAACGTTGAACCTCACATGCCCTACACTCGATCGAATGTGTTGTCCATCATACCGTCCTCACCCTATCGGACTCGGTCACCTGTGCCAGCCTACTCAGCGAATCTTGATCAGCAAGGATGGTATGTGCATCCACAACCTTTGCCTTATGTAGCAGCTACAGCCGTACCAGTCCATCCTGAGAGGGAGGCACTGATGTCTGAGGTCAAGAGGCTGAGAGAGAAACTGGTCAATTTGGAAGCTGACAATACGAACATGAGGATCCAACTGAGCCAGCAACAGTGGGATTTCGAGAACAGGTTAACTGGCCTCGAGCTGCAGCTCTGCACTACTTCTGGGGCGACCACATCTCCAAGCATACCAAGCCCTGATGAAAATAATCAGGAATCCATAATATGAATATTTTTTTGAAGAAAGGAAAATTTCAGTAAGAATTGTATCGTTTATGCTCCGGTTTCACGAAGCATATTGTATAGTTGCTTCCACCAGTTTAAGATTAAAGTAAGCTTCGTATGATGGATGAATAGCATAAACTGTTTAAAACATTTTGCTCAACAATGGTTATTTTCCAAATAGAGATCGATCGATTATCCCACTCAAACAACTAATGTCAACTTTATTTGTTAATTTATATAGGATTCTTTTATTTCAGAATTTATTAGCTTTTTGTTTGAGGATAAATGAAAATTAAAAAACAGTACTAAAAGCATTTAAATTTTAAGTTTTTTTTCTAGCAACCAATTTTTTAACTTGAAACACATAAAATCTATAAAAAAAATGAAGTCATCTATCATAGTTCATTCAAAATGGTTTCCTTTTGCAACTCTATAAATTGAAATGTATCTGTCACCTGAGTAAAGTACCGAAATTTTGTTTGATCTTATTGTCATTATCTTATCTTAAGGACCATTACTGTTAAATACAATTTTAGCTGAAAGTACACAAAAGTTAACAATGACCACACCTCCGATGAATGTTGTTATATGTTTTAGCGTCTCATAGCTGCAGGAATAGTTCCACGAATTTAATTCATTTTTATTTAAAATTTAGTCATATCTCAGAGTATTTATTACCGGTGTTGGATAGTAAAATTTCTTTAAATAAATTTTTAAATTCGAAACTTAAGTTCTATCATAAAATAAGAGGGAAAAATCGGTTACGGAATATTAACTTTACAAAAATGATACAATTTAAATAAAAGTATTTGGAATAGAACTAAAAGAATATCAAGCAAGAAATTATTATTCGAATATTACTATTTAGAATGCTACCATAGTAGAAAGAAAATAACATAAATCATGGAAAACGCATACATCTGCATTCAATCTCCTTGTTTTCTAATAACATTTTTCTTCTGGAAACTACACAATTCTTTTCAAATAATCGACATCTTAACATTTACTAAACAGTACATGGACCTTTGATTCATTTAAAAAACTAAGAAAAACGTTTCTTTTCTGTTGAATTTTTGTAAATCTGGCATAATTTAGTATTAATATTTTTGAGCCATATTTATAAAGGATTTATAACAAATTTACAAAATTTTGTTGATAATTTTCTTTTAAATGATAATATTTCCTATCGCCTACATAAAAGAAATCAAATATATCGTAAAATAAAATATCTAATGTGACATTCATTCAAAGGAGCAAACTGTTTTAATTAGGAATATCAAGAATTGCCCAAAAGCTTAATTATCATAGAAGGGTTTACTACATATTTTCTGAAACATTAAAATTAAAAAGTATATTTATCCTGTAAACATATTTAACAAAACACCATTTATACAATCTAGTAATATCGTTTGGATAAATTCCTAGAATAATTTAAGCTATAATTGCAAATATAATTACCTAGAAATAAAGGGAAAACAAATTTATAGGTGATAATGCTTTTAATTTCAAAATTTTGTCGAAATAAAAATTAAATAATTAAAATAAAAGTTAATATTTTTTTACAATATTTGCATTTAATTTTCATACACTTTATCCAATGTGTAGGTAAAACCAGATATTTTTTTTTAATTATTTGAGAACTGAATGAGAACGAGATGTTATTTAAAGAAGTTTGGTGAAATTTTTCTCATGCTATTCACTTAGAATAACAAATAGAAAGTTAATATGTGTAGGAATATTATGACATTCATCGGTGAAATGGTCTTCATATCATTCTGTGTACCAATTTGCTCTAAATTTGTCTATATTATATATATAATTTACTTTTTGAACTATAAACAGTAATTAACTCTTTTAAATGATCATGAAAATGATGAGATTTTACGTAACTATCATTAGAGGGTAATGATTGTAAGAATGGGTGCATATTTATTATACAAAACATAATACTTTTTTACTATTCTGTTTTATTATTCTTTCTTCCAATGTTTGTTGATCTTTTTCAAACTTAATTTTGAAGTTTTAAATCGATTTATGAGTTATAAAATATTCATTTAATACCCTCATGTTGAACACATACTTTAAGAATTTTTATATTTTAGCTACTTTGCTGTTTATACATATAACTGTGTTTCGTTGTTATCAAATATGCAAAGCTTTATGTGAAAATTAAAAATTGGATTTGTTGAATTTGGAAACTAACAGAAAATGTAGTTATTATAATTTAAAAAACTAATAATTTCATTTAAATTATAAAATGACATTATTATAATTTAAAATGGACGACAGCATACGATCGACGTAGACAAGGAATAATCCATTTCTTTGCTTGTTACTTAAACCTGATGAACTTCATTTGACATTCATTATGGTTAATACTTTACCGAGCAGGACGTCCTCAAGCCATATCCCGACATTTAACCTGTAGCGTCAAATACAGCTTAAGGGAAACAGAATTTCTGTACAAACCATCGTTGAATTTTTTATAAAGACGGAAATATTTTATGATCCATCAAATTACGACTGCTAAATAAAGCTGAGTTAAAAGGCTCGGGCGATTACCTTTATGAGAATGAAATCTGTGAAAATATAACGACCATTTCACCAATTGTACTTCTTTTAAAAGTGAAATTATCAATTAAATGCTATGCTAGGGAAGGGTTCTTTAAAAAATATATGATAATAAGCAGATGTAAGATAGTATGGTTAAGAAAAACACCATTCTTAATTTACTATCTTAATTATATGCAATAATGAAAATTTAGCTTTTGCATCTGGAATATAAACACATACAATTTATTGAAGTAATTATATTTAAAAAATTAATTTAGTATCCTTAAGTGTTAATATTTTTTTTTCAATCTTATAGTTATAGATCTTATAAAGGCCCTGCTATTTATAAATAACGGTTAGAAATGTCGCTAAGTTCTATTTGAATACTAAAATTCTGAATATCACCAAAAAATTAGAATGAATATAGATTAAAAAAGAAAATCATTTATTTTGCTATAATTATTTGCTGAACTACAAAATTTTTGGACGCAACAAAAATATACTTTTATATAATACTAGCCGCCTTTGGCGACCAGCTGGTTCGCCAATCTCAATGTTCGTTTAAATTTTAATAATTAAATATTTTACGCAATTTCTACTTTAATAGATTCTTCATCAAAATATTTTAAAACTTCACATTTTGATAGTCATATAATTTACTCATAATATTATAAAAACCTTCAGCCATAACGTAATATGTATCTCTCTAATTTTCTGTTAGCTCTCGTAGAATTTATGCTTTAAATTAAAGTGGAAAGAATTAATCTGCAATTAATATAATAATATTTTTTACTGAAATAAAGCATTCTTTTATAATATGATTACTGATAACAGAGTCACTGAGCGTTTAAACTTTATGGGCACTAAAGAATATCTTTATAAATTTATGTAATATCTAAAGAATTTCTCAACAAACTTTTCTCAGATTCATCATGCACAGATCGATTAATTAACAATGTTTAATTTTAAATGCATCAAACACTCAGAAAATAAAATGAATCTTTTAAAATAATCGGTCGAAAACAGGTTTAAAAAAGATACTTAAAAGCATACACAAAAAATATATAACTAACATAAATACAATTTAATTACAAAAGCATGAAACTAACCTAAAAATTATTTAAATCAAGAATCATCCGATGATAATATTGTCAACAATCAGAACAGAATGCGCATGCGTGAATTTTCAACGCCAGTTACGGTAACGCAAATGCGTGAATTTTTCCAAGCCAGTTGGGGTAACGCTATGCAGATTAGACACTTTTAATTTCCTTTATTCTGTGTTATTTTAGTTCAAAAGTACTTCAGAATGAATCTGAAAGATCGATTAATTAACAATGTTTAATTTTAAATGCATAAAATATTAAGAAAATAAACAGAATCGTTTGGAATCCGAAATTGAATCGGCCGAAAAATTTTAACCCTGGCCTCATTACAGTTGGGGAAAAAAAAACTGAAGCCTTACTCATTTGATGGTGGGGAAAAGGGAAGATTTTTTTGGCGGGAAAGTTAGTTTTTAATTAATAATTAAAATTCTAATTAAAACTTCAAAAAAGGGACCCCAGGTGCACATTCCCGACCTCTAAGGTATACATGTACCAAATTTGGTAGCTGTAGGTCAAATGACCTGGTCTGTAGAGAGCCAACACACACACACACACACACACACACACACACACACACACACACACACACACACACACACACACACACGAGCTTTATTTATAAGTATAGATGCTCAAAATTTAATAATTTGGGATAATGTCTATGTTATTAATTCTACATTTTACAAAAAAATTCAGCATGATTAGTTTAAGAAATCAAAATTTTATTATTTTATAATATGCTTGCTTATAACAATGTTTATAGCGATTAAGGTTATTTTTATAGTTATAATAATCGATTTAAGAATAAGGGCATGGTACTTCTTACTTAAAGAGCGTTAAAATATTCACTTACAAAAAAAATCCTTTTGCTTTATAAGCTAAGCAAAAATTTAGGATTCAAAACTACTTGCTTACTTTTTTAACTATACTGCAGCAAATAGAAACGTTGTCTGTTTACCAAACCTTTGCGGTTTTTGCAAATTTCTTTGGAATTTAAAAATTGGTAAATTTGGTTTGAACTATACATAATGTTATTCCCACGAATCGGATTTATTTGCAATATAAAATGTGCATGTCACTAAAGACTTAAGTTGCATACACAAATTTGGGAATTTTCAACTTTTCAAATACATAAACTTACATGAAAAATAAAATTATCTAATTATTGATAATTGAAAAAATAATTTACTAATTTAGTTAAAGTAAAATAATTATGTAAATAGCCTTGTTAATCATCTTTTAATTTCCCTGAAAGTCCTAATAAAAGCAAACGATTTCAAAATAAACACGATTTTGAACATTTTGTGTAAACTGTTTAATGGTAAGATCCACAGTAGAAGAGTTCTTAATATAGATCTTACACCCTACCAAACTCTAAATACTAAACAAGACTTTTCTTTTACCAAATACAATATGAAGTAATGATATTTAAAGAAGATAAATACTGTTTATTCATGCCCTGAGTAGTATCGGAAGGAATAAAAATAACATTCAATAGCGCACATTCCAAAGAGCTTGCTAGCATGAACAGAGAAGACCATGCATTCAAATTCTTAAAACCTTATAAGTTTCGAAACTTTTATCGTTGGAAAATCATGAAATACAACAACATTTCTTCCATTTATCTACGCATGCTTATAAAATCTCATAACAATTCTAGCAAAGAAAGAAAATCATTGTCGAAAAACCAGTTCTTTAGATATCATATTTCTCAATAGAAATAAGCAACAAGAACTGAGGGAAACAAATCATTTCCCCTACTAGCATACAAATACTGTAAAATATTGTATGACATTGATCAGTATTCACAATATTGTATAATATTGTGGAATATTGATAAATATCATAATATCGCCCAATATTGTGCATCAGGCTGAGCTACCTGGGTTATTAGCTGTACTCTTTAGTCCCATGTACTGTACATATTCATTTTAAGTATTTAAAACCGAATATAGCAGATGTAGTTAGTATGTTCCCCATAAACATGTTTCTATTTAATATTTACATGCTGTCTTTATGGAGATGCTGACAAACCTTTCGTAATGATTGTTATATGAAACTAATGAAGTCAAGTGCTATGTGTGAAAGTTAAATATTTTTAAACCAAAGAGGAACATATTGTACAGTTTCATTAACTATTTGATCTACTTAAATTAGTTAGCAAATTAATAGCATAATATTTTGAATTCATTGGTGCTTAGATACTTGTACCTTACTGTGTCTTTACAGTCTTACAGGGTAAGAGAACTGATATTCTAAGCGGCTATAACCATAAGTGCTATCATGGCGTCCGTCGTTTTAATGACACTTTATAGGAACTAACGGCATGATGCTGCACATTTTTGATTTTCATCGTGTTACGTTGCCACCAGTTATTTTAAATTACTAGCGACGGAGCCGAAACAGTAGCGTTTCGAAAAATAAGCACTATTGTTTGATTTTTCTTCTTGTGAGGAATGAAAAGGCAATAGTATAACCACATCTCAATAAAAAAAAAATTATAAACTTCATATTTGTTCACATCTTATCCATTCAACAATTATCATAAGAAAATGCTTCCGCATATAGACCATATAAGTATATTTTTGATTTGAAAGTTCCGAAATCGAAAAAAATGAACCGACTAGAGAGAAAAATTTTAAATAATACTTTAAACATAATGAACACAAATTGGATTTTATCTTAGTCCATTAGTTGCCACGATCCCCTTTTGGGAATTTTGGAGTTTTATGAACACCACTCGGCACCAAAAATATATTTGTTTTACGCCTTACAGTTTAGTTTCATTTTATATAAATATCAGTCAATATTGTGTATTGTAGAAAGTGTATTTTGTGCTTCAATTCTTTACAACAAGCGAACAAATTTGAAGTTCGTCTGTAAATTGAAAGCAACGGTATTATCATATTTGAAGCATTATAATTTTGGGGGAGTTATTTATTGAAATGAAATTACCGAATATAAATTAGAGGTTATTTTAAAGATCGGCTACTTACTTAGTCTTGTTTTTTATTGAAATGTCTTTATTAATCAGTTTATAACGATCATCTTTTTCAAAAATATCAATTTCAAAACAAAACACAATTTGAATTTAATTGCTACGAGACAACTTTTTGGATATACAATTTAAATGGCTAAACATGTAAAAAAAATTGGCGGTTAATGGCTTAAAAAGTCAAGTTAGCATTATTAAATGCAACATTTTTTTTCTGTATTGAAATCAACTAATAAGTCTAGATTAATTCGCATTATTAAACAAAGTGAGCATAAGAGCATTTATAATTTATTGAGATAGACTGATGTAGATATTAATGTTAAAAAAAAATTAAAACTCATTTCTTTGAATTACTGCATGTTGAGATCCAAAACAAACATTCATCGACAGTTGATATAATTAACAGTAAATATTTTTAAAAAAATCGATATTGCGTTTGCTTTTGATTGCGATAACAAATTTATTATTTACTCAAAAGTATCAATTTTCTTATTCTTGAAATATATTTAAGAGTGTATTAAATTAGAATGACGCAACGGAACGAAAAACTTTTTTAATTCATTTAACTACAAACAAAATTTTGAGGAATGTATTCTATAAAAAAGTCTATTAGGAAACATCGCTTTCAGAATGTTCTCTGAATAGTAAAATATAAATTACTGTAATAATAAATTCTCTCTTCCTCTAAAATGTATCAACATTACAAACAGAGAATTACCAGCATGAAATCTTCAAACCCCAAAAACAGAAGGAAAAAATATATCGATGAAGCCTGGCATCGACGATTTCTATTTTTTTTTTCTTTCTTTTTAGTTTAAATACAATAATATTATTCT
The DNA here is from genome assembly GCA_026543865.1 of Argiope aurantia. Classification (NCBI taxonomy): domain Eukaryota; kingdom Metazoa; phylum Arthropoda; class Arachnida; order Araneae; family Araneidae; genus Argiope; species Argiope aurantia. The sequence goes on from JAPMOR010085133.1 coordinate 276,838, forward strand.
AATTCTTTGATTTACTAACGTCTAACACTCCAGTTATATTGAAAACTTAATAAACAGCAATTGTAATTTCTTTGCAATTGTAATTTGTTTGTAATTTCTTTGCAAGCTTGGCCAATACTTCTCCATTATTCGTTGTGACAATGTTTGCTGAAATTTAAGTAGCTTTAAAATAACTCAATAATGACAAAAGTATTAATTATGGTCTGTCGTGTAGAGGAGTTGTAGAACGTTTCAAATGATTATTGCACTACGCATGGTGCATTTTACGCTATATATTCAGCTTATGAGCAATATTTTGTTGGAAAAAAAATAGAAATTGTTTCCATGAAATCATCATGAAGAGAACGTATAATTAACTCTAAATGTTAATTGATGCAATTCTAAATTTTAATTTCTGTTTTAATCGCTTTATGATAAATTTGCTAGCATATCATTCATAATTTTTAGTAATAATTCAAAAACTTTTCTTCAACGTTTAGATACATTTCTGCGCCATTGGCAGCATTAAAAACAGTACTTAATGCAAGGAATAATCAAGCCGAATTGAAAAATAATCGTTTGCACATTTGTAAATAGAAACAAACATCACCAATTTTCAAATGTTCTAATTTTAAATTTGGAAGTAAAATGTACTGGCAATAGTTTGCCGCATATCAAAATTCCTATTAAATGAAATTTTCCCAGTAATTTAGCAAAACCTTGTGCAATTATTTTTAAATGGATTCGTTTCATAAGGTCAAATCTCTTCCCAGTAGATTGAATCTTTCAATGATTTGACTGAATACGTGAAAAATAAACTGAAAGTAATAAATTATCCTAACTGATTTCTTTTATTTATGTATAATTATCTTGTGACAAATAATAACATAATTATTACTATCACCATCAAATTAAAAAAATTTTTTACAGACATGAATTTTCGTAGAATATTTCATCGAACAAGATGTGGTTGCTATTGGGTTTTCATTCCTCGTATTTAGAATAATTAAATTCTCACCATCTGCTGTTAAGATTTGGATAGATGACTTTATAAACTGCACTGATTTCTCGATAATACTGCATTCATTAGAATTATTTTGAATCAAAGCTGGATACATATTACAGCAGGACCAGACAGTACTGTATTCTGAAACTTCAAAGAAGCTGACGTGAAGAGAAATCTTATCTTCATAGTTGACTATAATGTAAGCTGAGATAATAAACTGTATTTTCACTTGCATTTCTTCTCTCATTTCACATTTCCAACCACATTTCACTGATTTTTTTGTCATAACCCAGAAAATAATTAAGGCATCGTTAGTTGATTAAAAATCATCATGTAAGGAGTGTTCAAAAATTAAAGTAAGATTTGAATTTGCCACAATTCCTGCAGTAAAGTGTTGGTCTGTTAAAAAACCATTTAACAGCTGATAGTTTAGGGCTAGAAAAAAATGGAGCATTATACAAAAGAACAACGTGTTTTACAAGATTTCAAAAATAATGAAAGTATAGCTGCCACAGTTCCAAAATTTGAGAGCTGCCCCGCTAGATCGTGCGATTTAACACCACTGGATTTCTTTTTATGGGGGCATTTGAAGTCAAAGGTCTATGCCAACAGGCCCACAAGTATGCGTGCATAGTAGGAGGAAATTCAACTAGCACCAACAAAAATCAGCCACATTTATACAAAATGGTCATGGAAATGTCGACAAAAGCGGGCGTATGTGCCAGAAAAATCATTAAGGCAATTTGCCCTATGTGTTATTCCACGCATAACTCTATCCTGTTCACTTTACGATTCAATAAAAATATAACAATTTACAGAAAAAAAACTATGTTTTTTTTATTTAATACAAATCTTGCGTTAACACGTTCTATGGTGCAACGTTCCATTTTTACTAACCCTAAACTACCAGCTCTCCATTAGTGCTTTCAGTAGGGTTGCCAACACTTTACTCCATTAATAAAGGAAAATTCAAATCTTGTATTAATTTTGGGACACCCTTTATAAGATATGAAATTTGATGTTATCAAAGAATGCAAATAAATCGTTTGCATTCTTTGCAGATCATATTTAAAAGATAGTTACAGAATGTCTTGAATTATCTAATAGTTGAACGTAAGCTTGAATAGTTGTATATAAATAATAATTCAAAAGTAAAAATGCTTAATTTACTTCAAAAATTGAAAGAAAAATTTTATTATTTTCTAAAATATGAAAAGATTTCTGCAGATGATGTCACGTTCGATTCAACAATAAATATAATTTAACTTATAAGCTGCAAAAATAACAATTTAAATAAATTATAATTTAAATGTCAGGTTGAATAGTGCTGTTCTGGATAAGGCGTAATTTTATTCTTTTAACTTGCCAACTCATACAAGTCATCATTTTACTGGCAAAGTTATACGTAGTTTGTCTTTACATCTAAGAGAATTTTTATATAAGCTACACGGCATCGATGAACTTTTCAAGAATGGATAACTTTACTAAATGTCTAATGTTTTAAGAATTTCACACGATATCAAAGAATTTTAGAAGATATATTATCTATGCAAAATTATATAAAATTAATAGGAGACCAGAAAACTAAAACTAATTATAAACTATAAAATATCAAATATCTCCATCGAAATATTGAAATAAAATACCGAAATCACAAATTATAATTAAAATTCATATTCCCAAGTACAAAAGAAACTTTTAACATAAAAAGATTTCAAACTTCCTAGTACGAATACTGAGTTTCACAGGACATGGATTTATTCTTTATCCATAGATATAATATTCATAAATAAGATCTCAAATCTCTCTATCGAAATACTGAAATAAAATACCGAAATTACAAGGTAGAATTTAAATTCATATTCTCAGATACAAAAGAAACTTTAAACATAAAAAGATTTCCAAACTCCTAGTACAAATACTGGATTTTACACTTAAACATTCTTTTTTTTATCCGTAAGTGCAGTATTTGTAAATCACTTTCCAATTCACTACTCTAATAATAAATGTCACTAAGGCAAGGCTACAGAATTCTTTCTTGCTAGATATTCTCGTAAAATACAGTAAACAAAATATATTATTGAAATAGAAATAATTCATCATCCAAGACTCAAACTAAAAATTTTTGAAAGCAATTTATTTTTATTCTCTTTTATAAAACTCATAATGGAAGCAAGATATAAAAGCTACGTATTTCAATCTTCATAACTAAAAGGGAATTTACGAATAACCAATAATTTAAAGTCGTTATTTTATTACTCCCGCGCGGTGGGTTTGGAAGAAGTAGAGAGTCATAAAATGTCTCATTGCAGTAAGATTCAGACTTATCTTCATATTTATTACTTCTCCTTACTCACTGGAACAGCAATTACCAGTCCCTTTCTCAAGGCACAACAATAAATTGCTCGTACAAAAGCAGATATTTCCCATTACAATCTTTAATTTTCAATCGAAATTCTATAGTCAAAGTAGATTCATAATGGCTGCAGATTACTCTTCAAAAGCACTTGAAATGGTAATTTAGGAGTATTTCTTGTTGTTGTTGGCTATCATTTGAGAAGAGAATGGAAGAAAAGCTCATTCCTCAGAACAAAAGATACAATTTTTTTCACAGACAATTTGTTCTGGATTAGTCTCAGGAAAAAGGAAAAAAGGCACACTTCTCAATAGCACTGTTGTATGGGCTTGTGTAGTACCATTTCTGTTGTAAAAAAGGGCTTCCGAAATAATATGTTTTTAATGTAGTTAAAATTCTCATTTAAACTGATATAAAATACTAACGAATGTTATTATTTTACTTTATATGTCAATTAGTCCTAAATTTTATGTTTTCGAAATCGCAAAAAAATAATCTAAAAGGAAATATACATAAATTAAGCTGTCAGATATCAAAACATTAACTTCTTCTTTGTGGCATATATTGCAATTCAACTGTAAAACAGGAAGGATAGATCTTCGATGTTTGGTGCACATTTGGATTTGTGTAAAGAATTGAATATCTTTTCCATCAATATAAAATTAGACACTCATAGGCTATGATTTTCTGCAGTTTTCTGTCATAAAGAAGATAGCCCCTTCATGAGGACGGATGCTCCATTAATAGCATAAATATCAAAATATATGGCCTATTCTTGTTTTTCTGCTGTTGGTGTGTATGTAATATGACATAACATGAAAACAGAAATTCTTAAAACTTGATGATGATAATATATCCCTTTCATAGAAACATGTTACAATTCGGAAAAAAAAATAACGAGAGGAATGAAAAAAACTTTTCAATAATGAGCTTCACTTTGAAAAATAACCGCGAAATCAAATACATTGAGAAAAATTATTTTGCAGTTAAATAGAGCCGAGTTAGCTAAATCATTAAAAATATAAAAAATTACTGTAAAAATTAAATAATTTTGCTAAGAATATGCATTTTTTACATCATGCAAATAATCTAACTAATACGAGTTCATTACATAATAATAATACCATTGGTGTAAACTTCAACTTAATTTGATTGATAAAGACAGATAAAAAGAGTTGCGACACTCTTTAACTGCTGAAGTTATATAATTTCGAATTATATTTTCTAAAGTAATACTATATAAAATTTAATAATTGATATCATTGATTAGATTTTTATTCAGAATCTTGCAGTAAAACGCTATTGATCAAAAATTTATTTTTTAAATAAATTTTAACAATGCTGATATATAAAAAATAACATTCTAATTCTATATTTACATCTCAATTCTATTTTTCATAAACTTATTTCCAGATTTGAAATTTGTCTACTTCGTATAAATTGTAAAGAAAGCATGTTTAAATTTTGCCTTCTATTTTAGAATTTGCTGCTACTTTCTATTTCTACTTTGAATAAATTGTTATGAAACAAACAATGAATCAAACGAAGTGGGGAATAAAATGGAGTTTAAGATGGAAAGAACTGACAGAAAGATTTGTAAATAAAATACGTATTTCAGAGGATTCCCTTTTGATTGTTTGAATCCAACATTTCCAAGGATTCTCATCTGAAAATATCTGTTGAGTGCTTCATTCCAAAATAAAACAAAATTTTATGATTTGAAGCAAATTATTTTGGATACCATACTACAAAAAAATAAAAGAAAATGTTTTAAAGTAAATGTATTGCAAAAGGAGATAAATTCTTTTGTTTATGGTATGAGTGGTGATGTATTTTTAAGAATATCTAAATTGGAAAATAGACGGATATATGAATTTTATAGAAGCAAGGTTAATTTTTAAAGTGACTAATTCATAGCTTTTGTGCAATAATATGCTTCGATATTATGAAAGGAAAACCATCAAAATGATGAATTAATGAACAACCTACTAACCAAAAAGTAATTATGTGACACATTTGATAACTATATATCCAACAGTTTGTTTTGTAGGGCCTTTTAGGCCCTTTATCCCCATGCATATCACATGACACATTTTACAATAGCATTCTAGCTTTAGCAATATCTTGTTAAAATGTATTAAATTATTCCAGGGAAGAATGAAAGATACAGTTGTTTTATTAAGAAAATATTGTCTTCCTATACAATATAGTATATACAACGTGCTTCTCTTCTCCTGTGGGAATTATGTGTTTATTAATAGTGCATTGATTAAAAATGATAGGTTCTTATATAGCTCAAGTCCATTTGCTTATCAAATGATAAGTCAAAACGTCAGTCTTATGGTGAGATACTCACTCATAAGTAGCATTCTTCTTTCTGTGTGAACAATTCTTCATGTAACGAGAGATTACCATATTTTTGATGGGTTGCGACAAAATCTTGAATGCATATATCATTCCACGATTTTCGAAAATATGTGTGCTTAAAATTTTCATTTAGTCACATATTAGAAATAACTTATGTAAAATTTTAGAAATTTTTTTTCTACAAAAAATTTTTCTTTTTGACCCTCTAAACCTCTTGCAGAAAAAATTGTTCTATTATCTGAAAAAACTCAATGCACCAAGATCAAAGTGGGTGGCTACAGATATTTGGTTTCTAAAAGGAGAGAGAATCTATATTTATAGAAAGTTTGGAAAAGCCGATTTCTTGAATATTTCCTTAACTATGCAAATTCTGAATCACTCGAATTGTTTCCAGTTTTCATGCATTTACCGAATTGCTGCAAGATAATAAACTTATTTTATATATACACTGTGTTCTTTTATTTCTGCTTACGTCTTCAAAAATCTATTCACATTACCAAATGAAATGAAATTTGGCATAAATAATAAACTACTTTTGAAAAATAAAATCTTGGGGCCCAATATAAATTATTTTTCTAATATTTTGACCGATATAATTTCTTTTAATTATTCAAAAATCTACTCATTTCCGTTCCCTACGTTATTGTTCAATTAATTCTAAACATAGATAATTTTGAAAATAAGTATTTGAATTACAATATAAAATTCAATATTGTTACAAAAAAATCTGAGAGATATATGATTGAAAAGACCAACTGGCTCATTAAGGTATCAACGCATTATTTTAAAAATAAACACGGATACACAACCAAAGTATACACAAATCGTACATATCTTGCAGTACAGAGCAGCAAATCGCTATTAACCAACCGCGACAGTAAAGAAAACTCGTGAAGATCACTATTTTTAAGAGAAATTTCACTGAAATAATCACGTTTCAATTCGACTATTGATTCGCTTTCTCCTCTATGCCTTTCCTTTTTATAGCTCTCAGAACAAGACAATGTATTCTAGAATGATATCATGTCTTTACTCCTAACTGATAACTCGCCAAAATTGCAATCGTTCAGCGAAATTTTGTTTTTTGTCGTAAAATTGCTAAATGATAGCCAAGTTTGTAGCCAAAGCCGAGGGATCATTAACCTGGCAGCCATTCTGTTGGTATTCAAATGTCCCCAAAATTTTCTTTCTTACAATGTAGCTCACTGTTCAGATAATCAATATTACAGATTTGAACAATATTAATTTGCGCATCATAGAATATTATTCTAGTACATTTTAAATAGAAACATCTGCCTTGAATAATAATCATAAAGAAAATTAACCCTTATTTGAGTTACCGACACGAAATAATTTTTTCACGTATTAATTATAACAAATGTTATATTAAATTCAATATTGCCAGATTTGTCTTCAATTAGCTACTACTCCTGTGTCAGGAAACTCTTCATTACCAAAATAGATATTTTTTTTAGAAAATACAATCAAAATAGTATAAATTACTTCTTTATAATTACTCTGCATATTAAAGAAGGATTTAATTTAAGTGGCATATTTTATTTATGTATAATAAATTTAACGGTCACTAATCAAAATCACATCAATTTCTTACTTTATTCTATTCCAGTATATTGCCGGGTTTACACTCGACCAGTAAGCAGCATATGCATAGAAAGGCCGAAAAATGCTGTTCGGTCGATGGCACATAATTGCCCCGACGGGACAACAGCAAGCCGCTGTATTGTATTTTATTCTTACTGCGCATGCATTTGTATAATTTGGCGATTTCTTTGGCGTGATTTGTTCTTTTAGATGCGAGATTGTATTTTTTTTTTCATTTGTCATTTTTTTTCTATAGTTTTCAAAATTTAGGTTTTATTTTACCATGTTTCTTTGTGTCAATATCCATCATTTAATACGATATTTAGTGAAAAATTCAGGGACGACGAAAAAGCAATTTATAATTAAATATGAAATGCCAGATTCTATCTTATGAAATCGTGGCAGGTATAAATCAGGCCCTTTTTGTGCATGCTCTCTCTGCCTAGGGGCCGTCTTATAACTGGCCGAGTGTAAACCCGGCATATATCTAAGTTATACCAGCGAAACATTATCATGATTTCTAATATCTGGAACTTGTCTGACAACATCTTTCATTTAAACTTGATGTCTTTCATATTTCATTTCAGTCGCTGTTTGATTAATTATCAACTGAATCTTTTTTTAATCACCGGAACACATTTTTTTTTCAAAATTTCATGACTGAAAGTTAACTTTTCATTTCTGGGAACTCAAGAGCAGACAGGTAAAAAAATAACTTTTCTCTCAATTTGTATCTTTTCTCTTGAATCTTTTTATGAAATATTCCATTAAAAAGGAACGGGTTTTTTTTTATCATTTCCGAAATGCCACGAGAATTTTTTGATGATATATACACAAGAACATCGCTTTTCCGAAACTCAACCAACCTTTTTTTTGTTTGCTTGTTTTTTTTTATTATTGATTTAAGTAATTCTTTTTTTAATCTAGAAAATGGCAGCCTGTTTTTAATCATGATACGAAACGATTTGTAAATGCGAGTTGATATTTTTTTCATTAAGTAGAGATCTATCTATAATTTTAAGTACAATTAAACTGAACTTAAAAAAAACTTTTGGAAGTCATCAGGTTAGTTGGAAATATTAATTTCAATTAAATGTCATATACATAATTCGATATCCGTGATTCGTTTAACAAAATACTTTAAGTATATTTCAAACGATAGTAGACGATAAATCATTGTGATTTTAACATCCTAAAACTTGTTTTTATTGTGTACATGAACCTTTCTAATGAAATCGAGTCGCCCGACATGACAGAACCATTGGGAACTTCTGGCAAAGTTGATATCATATTACACGTTACTTTTTGCGATAATGTAATTCTACTTTACAATTAATATTGTAAAATTGTGCATATAATCTCATTCTTCCAGAACTTTCAAAAATTAACGAGAATCCCACTTCCAAATATTTGATGAAACAGTAAAAATGGTTTTTAATGCAACTGTAAAATCTATCAAAAATAAGCAAAAAATATAAATTTTAAAAATAGCTGGCAATTAAATTAGCATTCTTAAAAAACATTCGTATTATTAAAAAAACATTTTTTTATGATTTTAAAATAGAATAAGAATAATTTTTTTAATGATTTCTCCATAAATTCTCTGAATATTTGCCAAAATTTCATTCAACTTCTAATTAAAATTTCAAAATAGTTCGCCGGTGCGCACAATTTCATTCTTCAAAGTATATCTTTGTGGAATTTCGTAGTTCTAGATAAAATATTTTTAACTGTAAAGCACCGACACACAGATACTACATTATTACTAGTAAGAATTTTTTGAATAATTCACAACTATCACACAATACAACTATTCACAATTCACAACTGTAACCAATATTTTATAAACCAGAGTAATTAGGTCTTGGTTATTTTTTTCCCATTCCATTTTCCAAAAAGGAAAGAGGCAGAAGTAATCGAACAGATCAAATCTTCATTTTGAAATTTGTTCAGATCTCTTTTTATATAACGGAAACATCATTAACAGTAATTGAAGTGCTGGACCTGTAAGATAAGTTTAACAAAAAAAAAATTTCGGATTAAAGCGATGTCGTATTATTCAAATAAAACGAATTATTTGAGAATTATGATTTGCAGTCAATTATGAGATGGAATGGAACGAATCAATTATATGGTACGAAATACCCATTATTTGGTGTAGATACTTAATGTAAATGTTCTACGATAGAGAGCTAATCTATTCAGTTTATAGTATGGATAGTTTTAGAATTTCATTTAATAGAAATAACATTGTTTTGAAACATTATAATGAAATTTACTTAACCGTCATTTTTTTTTCTGCCTCAATTTTCGTTCGAGCTAGCCAATACTTTAATGCAATTCAATATAATTCGATAAAAATAATCCCAATGTGGAAATGTTATTCTAAACTCTATTGTCACAGGCTATTGATACGAACTATGCTGTTCTCTGAATATGTATATACTCTCTATACTATGTATATACTCTGAATGCAGTACAAAATCATGGCAATATTGTTGGGAATTTCATGTTATAAAATGAAACAAAAATGGTTTTTCGTGCATATATTTCAATTACACAATTCACAATAATAATTAATTTTATATTTTAAATAGGATAAATTGTAGCAAAACTTAAATACTTTTGATTGGAAAATTCCCTGGTTCGACGGCAATAACTTTAAAGCGTTTCAAAGCTTGCGTCTCGCATAGGATGAAATCAATTCCTAGTACTTTTTAGAAAATATACCGTTATATTTTGAGGTATTTTTTTCGACATATATTATAAAATTATCGATTCTTCATCTAATGTGATTAATATTTTAAAGTGGAAAAGGATTTTAATTTTTGTATGAAAACGAAACAATTCGGATTTTAAAAAAATGATCATAATTGCTCCTACTGAATTGCAAAGGGAAACTTGAAGTATTTGTAATGATAAGAGACGTTTTCTTTTGTATTTACATTTGCAAATTTTTCATAAATTAGAATTTTTTAGAAAGAAAAAAAAACTTTGCCTTTCAACATTCGCTAATATACAGGGTGCGTCAAAAATATATATACACACTTTCAGCTGTCATAGAAAATTTATGTTCCGTTCCACAAGGTTAAATTTGCTGGAAGTGGAAATCTTCAAGTCCAATTTGAAGCATAAACGCACTTTCTGAAGCAAATGTGATTACTGCTCGAAATGGCAGCCTTCAGCATTGCTGAGTACGAGTCACCAATGATCCCTTACATCGTACCAATGTGTTAATGGAATTTCTGCGCACACCGCTTGAATCTCATTCCTAAGTGTGTCTAGGTTACGTGGTTTACGTTTGTACACCTCATCTTTTACTGTGCCTCATAAGAAGAAATCCAGGGGCGTAAGTAAAGTAACGACGATCCAGATCGAAGGTTAGAATTTTGCGAATGGGTTCAAGAGATGGTGAGACAGGAATCAGTATTTATGGGTAGCATAATTTGGTCGTATTAAGCCCAATTCAAACTGAATGGAACTGTCAATAGGCGCAATTGTGTGTACTGGGCTAAAGAGAATCCTCACATTACTGTTGATCTTGTGTAAATGTGTGGTGTGGTTTGCCTGCAAGAGGACTTCCATTTTGAAGGTAATGTAACAGGCGAAAAGTACCTAACAATGTTTCTAGCGGTGTGCAAAGAAATCCCATTGGACACGTTGGTACAATGTACGGAATTAGTGTTGACTAGTACTCAGCAATGTATTGATGCTGAAATCGCCATTTCGAAAAAAAAAAATCACATTTTCATCAGAAAGTGCATTTATGTTTCAAATTGGACTTTAAGCTTTCCACATCCAATTGAACTTTGTAGAACGGAACATAAATTTTCTATGACGGTTGAAAGTGTGCATACATTTTTTGACGCACCCTGTACTCATATCTGACGAGAGCACAACCAGTAGTTTTGCTGTTAAACTCAATACCAAATTCTGAAAATCAGATCATTAATGTCCGAAAATATATTGTTATTTAATAGCCAAAATATATAGTCCATGAAAAAAATAAATCGCATAAGACGTATTAGTAAAAATCCGTATAAATAATTTATACAGAGTCTAAGGGGGGAAAACAATAATCACGGAGATGGATTATATTTAATTTTTCGTCAAAGATCATGTTTTTATCACGATTTAGTGATTTTTTTATGAATTTTATATCAATTTCTAATGATGGAATACAATAATGCAAATGTCAATGTAAAGCAAATGTCAAATTTAATAGAAACTTTTTTTTGCAAGATTTATCTTGCCTGTAACAATTTTTTAGTTTCAATGACGCGCTCATTCCTTAACTTTATAGCATCCTCGTCATATGTGCATTGAATCATCGCAAATCAAATTTATAGGTTGAAATTAAATCATTTAAATGCTCTAGATGGTGATGCATAATCCGCAATCACCTCAAATATTCTATGAATTCCTATTTAAAACAATGGATGGAAGGTATTATTATACGAGATAATGGTTCATCATTGGAATTACCATTATCTTATTAGATAATGGATATCATTATTCCTAAATCGAAAAGTATCATTTTATTCGATAATGGAGAAAACAAAACAGTCAAAGGATTAAAGTCGGTTATTATATCTTTCCATTTGTTTCTATTTAATTAAACAATGTTTGCATTTTTGCAAAAAAATGATTTGAAAATATTAAGTAAAAATATTGTGTAAATATTTGAAGATTTTATTTAAAATGAGAAAAATATTTGTTAGCTTTTCATTTCCCAACTTGACTCCATGAGGCCATTGACTATTCTGCCTGTTACTGAATTGTTCTTCTAAGATCATCTCAACTTTACCAAGGTTAAGAGATATTAAAGAAAGGATCATTTCATTAGATAAAGGCGAAACAAGCGTGAATTTTATGATTGGCAACGTGTTAAGGAAATTATAACGATTTATTCTTTCAAAAATCCGTAATTTAATTCTTGTAAAATAAGAAACATTTCATTGATTACGAGAAATAAATATATGTTTGAAAAATTGAAGACATTTAACTACATATCTTTAATAATAATAATAATAATTATTATTATTAAAAACGCAGGTAAGAAAGTCTCAAATATAAAAAGGTTTTTTTTTTTTTGCCTTTTTTTCAAATTTTGCTAAGAAAATATAAAATTATTTTTATTGCAATCATATAAAAGAATTTCTGCATTTGATAGTAATATTCATCTTTTAAACTTATTTTCATTCATCTCTGCTGAATTTTTAAGGCACTATTTATATTGAAAAATATTATAAATATTTTACATTGTCAAATAACATGACAATCAATTTTCAAAAGAAATTGGGTTTTTAAAGCATATTAAAATGAAAATATCAACTTAATTATGGAATTTATACTCAGACATAGCGCATTTTTTTTGGGTGATTTTATTCATTATTTTTTTCTGGACATACTATTTGTAGTTAAGAACTTGAAGATCGTCACATTACATTTTTAGTTTTCAATAAAGAAACAAATATTTAAGAAAGTATGCTCTTTTACAATGTAAGTATCTCATTCTTTTAATTAATACTATATTTTCTGAACTATATTGAATAGTAAAAATCAGATATAAAATGTATTTCCAAAATTCCGCTTTATTCACAAGTCGAATTTCGATTATTTTCATTATTGAGAACGTCCCTAAAAATAAAATATACAGATAAAGCATTTTTACTTATTTGTATCAATAATTTTTATAAATAATATGAAAACAGATTTTTAGAAATAATTCCCTAAGGATGAATTGGAGAAAATATTTATGTCTCTAAATAAATTTTTGCTCGCATATTCAGAAAACTGTAACTCCCCATAAGGACACTTTGCAAAATATATGTTGAAAAATATAATGCAAAATATTCATTGTACGTATGTTAATGATAAAAGGTACTTAATTTTCTTAAACCATTTATTAAAATTAAAAAAAAAAATCATTCTCCAACAGGTATAAAATTCTACCTTTTTGAAAATTCATAGAAATAAAGAGTAAATATTGACTATCATTTGAGTACACGAGAGACATTCGAAAATTTGCCTTTACGGGCTATTTAATTAATATGAAACCAGCTCACATAAATACTCATACATAAAGAAATAGTATTATCATTGTACCAAACATATTCCTCTCAGGAAAAAGAAGAAAGCTGAAGCGATAAAAGAAACTTCAAAATATTGTACTTTTTGTAACCTTGAATAAATCTTGAGGATGATGATAAATAATTCAACAAAGTTTGAAATAAATTAACTTTTTACATTGCTTACTAGTTGTAAAGTTTTATATAAATTTCTAAAATTTACTCGGATAATTTTAAAACAAATGAATGCTATAAATAAATCAATGCAAATGCGGTTGTCAAAATAAAAAATTACAACTTTTTAAGAAATAAAAAGTAAAAAAAAATATTTCCACAATTTTTTTTTTTAATTTTTGAAAGAATGACAATTTTGAATTCGTTATAATTTACATTACAAGAGTAAAATATTTTACATTTTAATTAATAAAAATTTTAAAATCTTTAAAATTTATTGTTATTTATATAGGAAAACACAAACTTTACAGATATTCGTCAAGAATTTTCTCTATAAAATTTACTGGCTATTTCCTTATTTATATTACTAACATACAGAAGTTTACAATGACACGTATATTACTATAAATCAATTTCATATAGAAAATAAAGACTTGAATATCATATTTACGTATAATGGAGTGATTTTCAGACCTAAACTTAACGGGCAACACGATACATCCTTTTTGCCCTCAAAAAAAAAGACGAATAATTATATTATAACTGTACAGAGATGATAAGCGTACAGAAAGCAGATAAGTTCCTTCTGTTAAATAGATATATGAACGGACATCATGAAATTTTTATCTAAAAACATGTAAATATTTTTAAATATAATTACATAAAAACCAATTACACAGATACCAATCCCTTTCCCTCTTTTAAATACTCTATCATTTGGAACGATATGCCTTCTTATTTCTGTTTTCCAACTTTAACACAATTTTCTTAAAAATAAATGCTTTTTAAGAAACGTGCATTCAAAAAAAAATGTCAAATGAATGAATAATTTGAAAACAAGGGAACGCACATTTGATGTATACACATGAGTTTCAGGCTTGTCCTGATTTTGCGACTACGTTACAAGCTTCATAGCCCTTCCAAAACAATTTGCTTTAGTTGAAAACAATTGTGTTTTTTTTATTGTGTTATCTCAATAGACTTTCCAATAATTTATATATCTGATGAGCTTGATCTTTTAACGTTATTGAACAATCAGAATGTGTGATTTTTCCCAAAGTTTTATCAAAATTGAAACAGAATTCAAAAGAAATTATCCTACTTTTAGCTGTAGGCATGCAGCAACTATTTGATGGTTACTGATGCTCCAGCATATCTCAGCTTACAGGACATGAAAAAATATATCAAGGCTAACTAAGAGGTTTTAGCGCATATTCAAGTATGTATATTACATTATTGGATTACTGGAAATATAAAAATAGTGGAGTTTTTGGTTTTATTAGTTTTCTAAACAAATTCTTTCTGATCACGTTTTTTCACCTTTGAACCGAAAGCTGAATGAAACTGTTTTATCTTTACATTGAGATAAAGTGAACAATTTTTATTAACATTATAGAGGTATAGATTCTGTCTTATAAATCATTTGTATCAATTTTTTTTTGATCAGTTAACGTCAATACTTAGTACTATGTTGTTCTAATTGATATGTTTCTTTGTAAAATGGATTTGTTTCGGCTACTCGTACTTTAATCGAAATTAACTGGAGCAATTTTATACGCCTTTGCATATTTTCTTCCTTCATACGAAAATTATATATATCAGTTTTATATTTTTTCCCATAAAATATTAAGCTTCAAAAAATTTTGAAAGATTTGCAAACTATTAGTTTGAACGAAAAAAAAATAATAATAAGAGAAAGAAAGAAAAACTAACTTGTAAGAATAAGTACTTAATGAAAATTTTGAATTTTTTTCTATTGCCTGCTTTTGTATTTTGTATATAATATACTTATGAAGAAATAATTTTTAATTACAATTAATTTCAAATTTTTTGCATTTTATTTCAATGATCTGTTCCTTGTTCTTTTTACTTTAAAATTTCTATTTAAAAGTACTTTGGGCTGAATTAGGAAAGTATTAGCAAATTTATTTTCTAGGAACTTTCTTTTATTACTATCAGCTCAAAACATGAACAAGAGCGAAATTCACAGGAAGTCTCAGACAAAGTTTAATGCAAACCTCGAGAAGGTGTGATCATGAGAATCTAATTTTCTGCATTTTTTTGTTCAAAGCCATTTTTGTAATAAAAATATATACATTTTCTTTTTAATGAAAATTTGATAAAATTATTAAAATTGCTTTTTCTATTCAATATATTCAATTATTTAGATTTCAAGTAGTTGCTAAAGTGACCATATTAAAAAGAAGTTACAAAATGGATGATCTTCAAATAAATACTTTAAAACTAACCTTTTTTTTCTTGTCTCATCAGAATCATCTTATCAGAAATTCCATGCTGGATCAGATTGCCCAAATGCTTCAAATGCCAAACATTCTTTTTCTATGAAATCAAAATATGCTAGTTAAGTGACAAATTTTAATTAAAAAATAAAAGAGGTATAAAAAAAAAGCAAAACTTTTCTAGTTTAGAGATTTAACAAATGGTTTTAAAATGTTGCAGGTAGCTTGAGAAAAATGCTATTTAGTTCTTGAACTAAAAAATAAGTCGTGTTTATATCGATTCTTTAAAAAACTGTGGTTCGACTGATAAATAGCACGCAATTTCCAATTTTTTCGTTTTGTGAAGCACTAGAACTTAAATATTTCAAAATAAATAGATAACTTATTCTTTAGTTCAGGAACTGCAGAACATATTGAAAAATTATACCAAATATAAACAAAAAAATATGCATTAGAATTTAATTTATGAGGTTTTTCATTAGAAAATTCTATCCAAGATTAGAATCTGAGGAAAGATCATGTAAGGATGCAAAATAGCACTAAAACTTACGCAAATACAAATATAAAACTCAGTGTAACGTTCCAAAAAATAGATTCAGAGACAAAATTGCAACAGTTTTATCAAGAAAGTTGTTTAAACATTAAGAATATCAAATAAAAAAAATTTCATGATTTCGCAAAAATCAACTTTTTAGCGTATTCATCTACCTTAAGTCACAATTTGGCTAGACGTGGAAAACAATCCTATTTTCCCTAGCATTACCTTATTTTGAAAATTACCATTTTTACAAGTACACAATACATTTCTAAATAACACTAGAGTTCGTTAATAAACTTTTTAACGCAGTTTTGTACAAAATAACGAACCGAATAACTAACTGAAGACGTGCTTAAATGGCGGGAGATTTCCAGTTGACTAGATGCAATTCTACTTCTGGCTCCCTTACAGAATTTCTTCGGATACAAATAAAAAAAATAAAGCCATATTTTCACTTTTATCGCCTAAGTCAGACAAAAAAAATTGCTTTTTCACCTGGAAAAGCGGTGGCACGTTTTAGGAAAGCAAGTATGCTTCAAAAATTGGAAAGTCGAGCTGCGTGAAACAGGCAGAATACGACTGGGAAGAAACTTTTTTGAAGTTGCATTTTTTTGCACAGCACGTGAACGAAATGCCAATTTTTCACGCTCTTTTTATTTGATGCTTGAGATATAGAGTCGCCAATTGGTTCTGCAAATATATTTGTTGTTAGAAGGTATTGGAGTACTATAGGAATAGAGAATCAGAGTTGATGTTTTGGTTCTTGGCAACAGTGTTTGCTATAATCTGTTACATATAGCATGAGGTCTTAGATCAGTATATTTGTTTGAATTTCTTTCAATAAGCATATTATTTTAAAGTTTCGATCAATATTTTTATCAAAACATTAAATAAAATTTCAGGTGTTTTTGAGGCGATGAAAAATTAAACAAACAGGGGTTATAAAAATACTTGAAAAGTGTGGCATGATTCTCCATAAGATTATAAAAAATAAAATTAAAATGTAAAAATGTTAAAGTTTACATACAATAATGAAAGATTCAATTCACTTGTTGAAAATATGAATACTAATATTTGTAGTACTAATACATTAAATCTATCTTTTATAATTGTTTTTTCTAGGTAAAGTCGGTCTATTTAGCCGCAAACATTTTTTTCTTAAAAAATTATTTTTTTTGAGAAATTAAATTTACCCAGAAGGAGTGGTCTTTCCAAAACATTCTCGCATAACCTTTAATGAAAGTTGTTATACCAGAAAACACCTTGCATAGCGTTAGCGTTCAATAGTTACGAAATACTAATCTTTGACGTAATTTAGCAGTTTTACTGAGTATATCATGTCATCTTTGCGAGTTATTTAGCGATTAACCCCTTGCATTCGGTTAATAGTATCCAAAAATCGAATTTGCGATTTAGATGCCTTTTTTCACAACTGATAGAAATAAAATATAACATAAAACTACATTCGTAGTCATAAAATAAAATACCAAATCTAATATATTTAAGCCGTTGAGAGTTTGAGTTTAGTATTTACATGCTTCTAAAATTAAAGACCGACAGATGGTCAATCCCTTGTTAGGTTTGCTCAAAATTTAATAGGCGCCTAAAACAGATTTTAAACCTGTGCATCGAATTTTATCTAGCTTTCTTCAAATATGATATAAAAGAGGAGGATCCTCAGAGTTATTTATTAATCTCCCATTAGCAATACATGCAAATATCAGAAATATGATGATGAAAAAGATAAAGATATTCAAAGAAGTTATTAATCTCATTTTAACAGTGCATCCAAATATCACAAATAGGATTTAAAAGAAAAGGATCCTAGAGTGATTCATCTCCAATCAGCAATACATCCAAATATCATAAATATGTTGATATTTAAGAGAAGGACCATTCTCAGAGTTCCTTACTCTGTGTCCCACATTAATAATACATCCAGAATTAATCCCTCATTAATAATACATCCAGATATCACAAATATGATGATATAAAAGAGATGGATTCTAATAACGTTTAACATAGTGAGAAAAGACGATGTAAATATTTCTTACCACGACATAACCTGTCTATTCTCACATTAAACTGTGTTCTTTTCTTAATGATCATATTTAATATTTGTCCAAAACAATTTCACCGAAATGAAAGTGTTCAATAAAAAACATAGCGTAAAACTATACATATATGAATACCACCCTTTCTCCTATCTAATCTCGAGTATTGGTGAAAGAAGAAATTATCTTTTATTGAGTCATCTTAATGCATTTGTACCCTTTTAATAAACAGTGGTTGCAACATAAATAAGAAGAAAGAATTCTGTATGAGCAAAAAATTAAGAAATATATGCAAAAATTCCCGAATGAAAAAGCATTTGAGTCCAGGATTCGTCATAAATGCTGATATGATATTATAATATTTATATCCAGATTTAATTATGAAATAGATTTTCCAATACTCTCAAATGCCATTTCGTATTTCCTTATGACTAATGGTTCCAAAGATCACCATCAGCCCATTCCAACAAAAAGGTGTCGAATCTTTACCTTACGAATCGATCGAAGAATTGGTGAGCATATTTTCTTCGAAAAGAAATTTTAAGTAAAAGAAAAAAAGAGAAATAAAAATTGGAAAATATTTATGTACCACCTTCTGACGTCCTCGCGTTCTGGTAAGGAAGAGGATTCTATCGGATCGTCATGGCACTTTTGTGCTGAGAACCCAAATTAATGGGCCGCCGCCGACATTAGGGACCGAACCTACCTTTTAATAAATGGCTATAGCTATAGCTATAGAAAAGGTGAAGGAAGAATTCTAGATGGACGGAAAATAAGAGAAGAAGAAATCCCATAATGGCCCGACTGAAAAGAAAATGAAAGGACATTTGATTCAACATCTTCAGGACAATTACGGACACGCTGGTATAGGAAAAGTGATTAATATTTTGAAAAGAAAAATTAAAGAGTGCATTTGTATGTGACTATCCACTCAAAGTAACTGGATTCTTTCCTCGACGGTTCTCAACGAGTGAGTTTCGCAAGAACTATCGGATGATATTAAAGAGATCTCTTTAATGATGAAAAGACGTTCTTATTCTTGAAGATGGTTGCTTTTCATTGCAAAAATTTACGTATTTATCTGAACAATGGTATGGTGTGTGAAGACTTATTGTTGCTTTGATAAAAATATGAACACAGAAAAAATGGATACGAGAGGCGGCAGAACAAAAGATAAACGAACGAAGAAACAAATGTTCTAGACGGGCGATGTCTCCAAATGAGACAACCCAAAAGTAAACCACTTTGG
The DNA here is from genome assembly GCA_026543865.1 of Argiope aurantia. Taxonomy (NCBI): domain Eukaryota; kingdom Metazoa; phylum Arthropoda; class Arachnida; order Araneae; family Araneidae; genus Argiope; species Argiope aurantia. Next base: position 296,474 of record JAPMOR010085133.1, read on the forward strand.
TTCATTCTTAAATTAATTAGAAGCTTCAAAAGAATGATGATTTAAAACTTCATGGATATTTTAAGAAAGTGGTTTACTGATTTTGATAAAATTTCAATTCTTAAGAACTCAAAATTAATATAATATTATTATAATCTTTATATAAATAATAAATATATTCTTATTACATTTTAAATATGGTCTTTATATTAAGAAAATTATAAAAATCAGAAGATGCTTATAAATTTAATTCCTTCAAAAAACTGAGGGAAAGTCATTAAGTGTCCAAATAAAACGAATATCTTCGAAGAGTTCTAATTTAATTCCTTGAATTGAGCAATCGATGAACATAGAAAAAGTTCCATTACTTCACTTCCTAAAAATGAATAAACTGACAATGGGATACAAATCGTTGCACAGGAGGAATAAAATAACTCTTACCAAGGAGATACACTGAACAAAAAAAAGAGACATTAATGGAAAAAACCGAACAGAGTGGCAAATACTAAGTATTCGGACAGAATTAGAATAATTATTCAACCGACTGTATTTAAGCTGTAACTGTTTGGTTAAGTTTTTCCTTTTACCTAGAATACATGCAAACTTCGTTTGTTTCATTAAGATGTCTCTCTTTTCTTTTATGTTTTGTTTTTCTTCTTTCCCATAATTTCTTGTGAAAGAAAATGTTAGCACTGTTTTAGTATTGCTCTATTCAGTTCTCTAATTCATCTGACGTTCTTAATGACAAAGGAATTGCCTTTTCCCTCTTGTCACTTCTACTTTCTACAGGAAACGCATCTCGACGGAATAAAAATTAATGGGGCAACTATCTTGAGAAATTACAGATTTGCAAGATAGGGATGAACTGAAGATTTGATTATGCTGCATTTTTATCTCATGTGATGGAGAATATAGCTAATCGTCTAAAAAGACTGATAAGCCAAATCTCCATCACAAATGCAAAGAATTCTAAATCTTAAAATTATACAATTAAATTTTTCAGTAAATGGAAGGTTTAATACTAGTATATTTTCTATGCAAATAAAAATTAATTTCTCAAACTTGCTGATTTATCTGTAAAATATCTTCCAAAAACTATTATCGGTACAATGCCACAATTTATATGTTCAGCTCTTCATGAGTTGTCTTGTTTAATAAGATGAGTTGCGTTTCCTTCAAAATAATGTTTACTATAAATGTGCTATATTATGAAACTTTTTCCATCATAACGATCAGATCAGTTATGATTGAAATAACATTAACCAGTTCCTTTTCTTCTTGATACTTCAGTTCGGAACTAGTAGTAAGTACAAAACCTACTGTGGTAAAGATTTCATCTACTAATTTAAAGAAATACTTTGATGAGATTTTGCCTTTGAATACGGAGGACATCATTCGATCTGTAAAAAAAATTATCTAATTTTGAAAGAAGCGAATTGGAAATGCAGAAATTATAAATATCTCAAACATCACTTTGCAAAAATCAACTTGAAGACAATATTTTCGCAGTATTTCAAGTTTTATATCCTGAAGAATTATATATTCTATTTTATTTTTGCTATGCTACGAAGTATTACATAAATCATGGACAAGAAATGGTAAAGATAAGACCCGATATGACTATTCTCCAACTACAGCATCATATCAAAATTACGGTATATAAAGCATATAAAAGGTCAAATAAGTTCGTTTAAATGACTAGTTACATAGATCCAAAAGTGATCCTCCAATTCAGCAGAAACTCGATTGCTCCTGGATTAAAGCGTGGCAAAACTAGAGGCTACATCTCATTACAATTGATAATTGGATTGGACGATATTCCCTCAAAGATTAATTTTTTTATTTCTTTCTTCAAATTAATTTAGAGCATTATCTAAACATCTTTACACCTATATTTATTAAAATAGTCGGTAATAATTCATAAATATCTCAGAAGTCTTTAAGGCATCGTAAAGCTCAATTTTTCAAGAGTGTTTGGATCAAAACACTCGAAATTAAGATCTAAAATAAATAAATAAAAATAAATCTTGATAAAAGTTATATTTTTTTATTCAATATTTTAGTAATCCATAAATATATATTCTTATTGATTCAGACAAATCTTTATTTTCAGTATTTAAGTATTAACGTAACTTTGGTATTTTTCACTAATGAAGTATAATTTTAATAGCTTTTCAGAACAAATATGAATTAATCCCTCTTATGATCTTCAATATATCATCCAATCGTATACCACTCGTTCAATATTATCAAAATGTAAAGCTGAAACAGACTGAAATGATGTCAAATTAAGTGACATTTTAAATTTTAGTCGATAAGTTATAATCAATGTTATTTATCAGGAGTTCTAGTAATAATCGATTAATCACATTGGTCATAATAAGTATGTATTTAGATTATGATTGGTTTTTTTAGTTAAATACATCTAACTAATAATGTTATAAAGTTAGAAAAATGCCAAATAAATCTTTAATTGTTTGAATCCAATTTATTTCCATAAGTTGAATTACTTAAAACATATTTTAAGATGTTCAATATTTTAAATTTTTTCATATTATTTTGTATTTTATCATTATTGTGCTGCATGTTTATAATTTTAGTTCATCGAAAACATGGCACAGCAATAGACTAGAACTAGATTCAAACTAGACTTTTTTTTTTCTTTAGTATTGGAAATGGGATTTCATACAACGTAGACAAATGCATAAGCTTTGCTTTTTTTTAAATTTGATTTTGGTAAATTTCAATACTACAGTCACTTTCGCAAGTAAAATGGAAAGCCCTTATCTGTTTTTTTTAATTTGAAAGTATAGGAAAATAATTAAATAGGACTGTTTGTCATTATAAGTATAATTGCAAAGTGAAAATGACATAATATTGCTGCACGAAAAAAATAAATCTTTGGTGTTGAGTTAAATTACGAAATTTCATCATCAGATTTTCCCAAAAAAATACCATAGTAAGATAAATTAGTTAAGGGTTTGAAGATAAATTAAAAGAAAATAAGAGACATCTTGTTTTTTTTATTTACCTTTAAGATTAATCGATCTCAAAAATGTATTATTAATCTATAATGCGAGCGTTCTTGATATTTACTCAGATATTGCCAAACCAATAAACAAACGGAATATTTAATGAAAGATGATTAAACGAAACATGTTTCTTCCAAAACTAACTAACATTTTCTAATATGTTCTTCGATAAGATTAGCTGTAGTAATTAATATTTCTTTAAATTACTTCTTTATTAAAACTATTCATACGATGAACGAAAATCACATATTTAAGAGTAAAAAAATAATTTTTATGGCCAAAAAATAATGAATTTTGCATTCTAGTTTACGAAGCATTATACAAAGAAAAAATATTGTAACAATCGAATTTGAGATTTTGACAAAACTTCGCACTCCAGATCTTCCTTGAATCCGAATAGCATATTTTTGGGAAAATGCCCGTTTGTCTCTCAATCTGTGAACAGATAGCTTAAAACTACATTGAGCTAGATAAATAAATTTTGATATATGGATTTTTCACTAACTTAGTGATTTTTTTAATAAAATTTTGAAAGCAATCCATGCAAAAGAAATCTGGATGTCGTGTAGCAGTGTGCACGATAACTACAAAACGTAAAGATGTAGATAAAAATTTGATATGCTGGCTTAGTATTTGGAACTAAAGCTGTTTCATTATTTTTTTAGCAAAAACTAATAAATAGAAGGAAAAAATTCATAAGCAGGCTTCCGAGGGCCTTCAGAAAAATATCGGAAAAAAATAAGCAATAAAAAAGTAACAAAAGTCATCAATAGAAAAGATTTTAGCAATTTAGAACGAAGAAATTGAAAAAAATTATAATAAATACAAAAAAAATTACAAAATTCATTAATATTCGAAGGATAAATGTATATTCAAAAATAGGTGGCTTGAAGTTTAAAAAAATAATTTTTGTGAACAATCATCATTTGGGACACATTTTCATTATTATGATTTCGTGCAAAAAAATATCAAATATTGCCCATGAAAATTAAGTATTTTTCAATTTTATTAGCTCCAAGTTCAATGGAACACCTTATTACACATATAAAGAACTTTATTTAAAATGCAAAGTATCTTGTTGCATTCTCTTTGTACAAATTTTGCAACATGCAATTTAATAGAACGCATGTCATTCCAAAAGCATTATGTACGCAAGATATAGGATTCAACAATAAATTAAATGAAACCGGTTAGAATTAAGCTGCATAGTATATGAATGCAGGCTGACAGTAGCAATCGTCTTTAGCAGAATCGTGTTTGAGTGAGTCATATCATGATACAGAATTCTCGCTTCGATTATCATATAAGTAACTGAATCTCTTTGAGGATCAGTTGTACAAATAGGATGCACAAAGCACTGATTGTGCAATCATACCTGGCCTCCACTAAATCATGAACACCGGTGTGTGTGTGTGTGTGTGTTTTAATATTTTATATAAAAGAAATTTTACTTTAAAAATATACATTATAGTATTTTAATCTTTTGCACTGAGAAAAGTAATCCGATGCATAATTATTCACCTAATACACTGGCTTGTTTATTGCTCCGAAAAATAAATATAATTGTTTTAAGTTGAATTTCTTTGAAAAATTAATTTACATCTTTTTACCATTCTGTAAGTGTTTAACAATCAAAATTGAAAAATAAAACTCAAAACGATGCACCGTCTTGAATAGTGTGCGAGAGGCAGCATCGGAGTACAAAGGGTTAATGCCTAGCAAAGAAAGGTATACAATTAGTATAAATTTTTTCAACAATCATCCATTTTGTCACTACATTTCAAGCATCTAAAAGTATTATTAAATCTTTATGTATTATTTTATATATAATCTTCATTTTTTCATTTAGAAATTTCAAATTTCGGAAACACAAGAATCGGAAAAAAAATGCATAGTTTAGCAAAAAGCAACAGATTAATTCTGAGCACATATAAACAGTGAAAACAATATCCTCTTTAATTATTTCACCTAAAGAATATATACTGATATATTTTCTTAAGGAATATATATAGAGAGGCAGAAGTGCTTTATTTCAGTCTATGACAAACAATGTAAGCATTATTAGTCATTCTGAAATGATCCCTTCAGAGCCCCAGACTGTCTACCTTCTTATTTAAGTCTGGCTTCATTGAAACGTTATTCCAAAAATAAGAGGTTCCATAAGAATGATATGTTTTCTATATGACGAGATAATCTGTTTATATGAGAAACATATCTAATTTGTACTTTGGTAAGATCTAGATTTTATCTTGGTGCTATTTTTTTTTTCTCATTTTATAGCCTACTGGGATAGATCATTGCTTTACCAGAATAATCCGAAGATTAAATATTTCGCTATCAGGAATATGATGAAAGTAATTTTTAAAAATTACTTTCAATATAATATTAAATTTGACAATCAGTTACGAAACTGAAAGCTAATTTCTAATATATTTGTTTTAATTTTGAGAAATTTCTTCAGATTAAATACTAAAAGGGATCATCTGAAAACTTATACTCTCTATTAATAGAGTTATTTCTCTTTCCGCTCCCTAAAATCGAAGGGTAGGTAAAGTCGTAAACACCACGAATGATCAGATTTTAAAATTTTAGTAATAAGATCACATACAAATTTCATTTTTCAAGTGATTACGTTTTTGAATTATCACAAAATTATTACAAATTTACAAAAAAATTATTTTCACAAAATTATTTACAAAATGGATAAGAAAGTATTGATCGATAAACAGAAAGCTCTGACTGATTACAAATTGATAGAACTGGTAACTTCTAATCGGATTTGGTACAAAATTTAATATATATGCATTTTTTGTACCTGCATCCCGAGACTCCACTTTCCGACAATTCTAACATCCTAAGGGATGAGACTTTAAAGAACCGAGATTATTTTCAGAATGTTTCATCATTTTGTGACTTCGCTTTCCGTCTCACTCCATACTTTTTCGTTCAGCATCTTTTTAACGTGTATGTTAATGCCGTGACCTTTCCGACTGTACTATTTTGTTTTAACTCAAAAGTGCGCATTGATTACTCATATGGGCAGTTCAAATAACAATAACTTTCAGGAGCCGCACGGAAAAGATTTTATATAATATTATTAAATGTACCCGAGACCTTTGATAATCTTAAAACGTTATCAAAAAAATTCAATCCCAAATAAAAAAGATCTTAATATAAAAAAAATTGTCAAAGAATGAATTATCAATTTCTAAAAACAGAAATTTTCCATTTATTCAGCATAATCTAATGTTTAGGCTTTTTACAGTAAGCAAAAATTGTTCTTGAGTATTTTATTGTGAATTATTAACATTTTTCCGACTATATTACGCCTCCTAAATTCTCGTATAATCAGAGTTCAATTTATTTCCAAATGTTATCTCATCTTTCTTCTCATGCCTATTTTGAGTAAATAAATGCATTCTGATGCATGCGCAAAAATGTGGAAGGTTTTCGAATCCAAGACGGTGCAGATTAATGTTTAAGTTTTTGGATATTGTGTTAACATACTCAGCCAGCCATATTTACTAAAATAGGTTTTCTTTGAAAATTTAATACACATTTTAATTATTTGTGTTAAGAACACATGCAAAGTTTCAATCGTATTTTTCTTTCTATTATAGAGTTATTGAGTTCACAGGTATACATAATTTCGAAAATTTGTTTTTCTGAATCCGATTTGTCAAAATCTCGATTTTGAATTGTTATTATTATTATTTTGTTTTTGACGACATTTTTCCTTACTAAACTTTATACGAAAATGCAAGAAAAAAGTTGCTTTGTACTTTAAAGTTAGTTCAGTTGAGTTTAATTAGGTTTATTTTAGAGTTTGGGTTATTTTAAATTTTCCTCTATCGAGTCCGACTTACTATTCTGAAGGTTGCACCGTTTTCACGTAATTGGATTATGATTATAAAAATCGTATAGTAACAAAAATTCCAATTAGTTAATTAAAAAAATTATAATAACGGCATGGTATTATATAATATGAATGTTATGAAATATCGAATACTGTTCCAAAATATAATATATACCGATATTTCAAAGCTTCCAAATTTTCTAAAATATTGCAAAATTTTAACATTATTTTAAATCAGAATTTAACGTAATTTCAATTATTACTCTTAAAAAATAGCATATGTAAAATTTTGCATCTTATTATCTTTATGAGTGCAAATGGTTCAAATTGTTAATATATACAAATGGTTTAATATGAAAAAAAGTTTGAAGAAAAATTTTTTACGTCCATGTGTGCTCATTCAATCAAAGGGCTTAGAATGTGAAAAATGTTAAATTGCTAATTTCCCCTTAATTTTGGGATTTTTAATTAAAAATTTTAACATATGGCAATATTCTCTCATAATGTAAAGCAATTTTCTTATTTAATGCACAAAAATAACTAATATGCCTAAAATTTGTCCAAAATTGACACTCATATTACTTAAATTTTTTCTTAATTTAAATGAAGTAAAACTATCATATCAAGATTCATGAACTGTATGTAAATGATTGTTCTTCGTTATAAACGTTAATATAATGATTGATAAATGTTTGTAGAATCTAAATATGATCTAAGTATTGCTCTGGATCAGTACTCTAGAACAAAATTCGATATATCTTCTTAAGCTTCGAATTTTTGCACCACATCAGCTTGAAATCCTTTACACTTTAACCAGACTCGCATTAAGTTCCACTTTGAAATTATCATATTTAAAAAAAATGGGGCCACGAACATAAGATTCTCCGACCTAAAGCAGAAGGATAATTACTTAAGAGCTTTCAATGCCATGAAAGATGGTTATCACTTAGTACGCGATTCTTAAATTTCCAATTTATCCGGTTATTAAAACTATGAAGATTCTTGAAAGTTTCATTTTCAAAATAACATGGATTACTTCTAAAAAATTCTTAACAAAGCCAAAGTAACATTATATAATATTTCTATTGTAATAGTTGTTTAATTAAAAAAATTTCAACCGAAGAAGATAATTATAGATGATTAAAATGTTCGAAAACAATGAGCTATTTAATTAACTTTTCGTTTGCAAATGTATCTCTAAAAAATGACAGTTAATTTATACCCAAATTTTTATATAGTCATAAGGATTCAAAATTTTACATAATCACACGACTTTATTTAACATATTTAATAAAATAATGATATAATATTTTAGAAAAAAAATTGAATTCTTTTATGATTGAGTTATAGTTACTTAAATTTTATACATTTTTGTTAAATGTCTCCTTGAAATGAATTTATTCCAGAGAGTAATCACCAACTTTTAAAAATGTAAAATATTATTCATTAAAAAAAAATTCAATAGAGGAACTAAACAAACGTACTCGAAAAAATAAGCTGAAAGTAAGCCATTACAGTTCATTCATTTCACATGAGGTAAATGAATATCACTGAAAAATAAAGTATTGCTTAGAATATGGTTACAATCAATAATCAGAAAATTTTGCATCAAAACCACTTACCGTATCATTTGCTCGAAGCAGCTTCTTTCGTCTAAATACAGAAACGTATCCGGGATAAATGTTCTTCTTGCATATCACATAACATTCTTCATATAACAGTTCTAGATGCAAATAATCAAAACAGAGCTACTTGCGAGTTATCTAACCTCTAAGGAGAATAGTTCAAATAAATTATTATTTTTTATTTCGTATTAAACATTCACACTCAAATGTTCACCACGTCTATTTGGTGTGATATTGTGAAGATCTTTTGACAGTCGAATATGACTTTTGTGTAGATTCACACTTCAATGTCTTATCAAATGTCTCTTTGGCTAACAAAATTTCACTGACTGAAGACGAATTTTCAAATTATTTGTTTAAAATAATATCGGAAGATTCCCTCCTTGTTTCCTGATAACAATTTTTATTGCAGAATTGGAGGATTTGTATATCAATCTATATTACTCCTAGTTTTACATATATCCGAGTTTGATTACTCGCATGTTCTCCTGATTAATGGTGGGTTTACACTTGGCAAGTTATAAAACGTCCAGTAGGCAGCGCATGCGCAGAAAGGGACTGATTTATGTTTGCCACAATTTCATAAAATAGATATTCAAGCATTCTATGCTTGGCTATATATTGACATTTTGGCGTGTCAGAATTTTTCTTTTCACAGAAATTATCCATATTAGTTTCCTAAAATGGTGTATATTTACACAAAGAAACATGGTGAAATAAAAAAAAAGTCAACATACCTAAATTTGAAAAAAAAAAACTATAAAAAAGTAATGGCAAATAAAATGAAAAAAAAAACAAAACAATCTCGCATTAGAAAGAACAAAGAGCAAAAAATGTCAGAATTTATCTATGATAAGTAATCAATTTTTCCACGCCAGAAAAAAACCCCGCCAAATTCTACCAACGCATGCGCAGTAAGAAAGAATACAATACATCGCCATGTTATTGCCCCGATGGGACAAGCACTTGCCATCGACCGCACAGCATTTTTCAGCATTTCTACTTCACGCATGCGCTGACTATTGGTTGTCTTATAACTGGCCCAGTGTAAACCCGGCATAAATGTAAATAATTTTCGGAATGAACAAGAACAACTCTTGAAATATCCGCAATAGGCATGCGTGAAGCCCAGAGGAATTTCGCACATGGAAGTATCTTTTTACACTGGGTTTCTAAAACGTTTAATAACAATGGAAATCATATTAGCAGATCACCATCAGGAAAGTTTGAGGCACATTTCTTTTCAGCCTGTATATAATTACCTACAAATCATTAGAAATAATCATTGGACAGGTATTCAGCCGCCACCATCGTGAATTTGGCTTTTGCAGCGAGAAAATAATGTTAAATAATTCATCAATGAATATTAATCAGTTAAATACCATGTGACTGGCATGCGATTTACAACTACAATTTAATTAGCTCATATCTCTTACTGAATCAGATAACCTTTCTATAGTTTATACATAACAAAAAAGGGATCATCTAATTAGATGATCCGAAACGTAAATGCAGTATTAATTCTCTTTTTGTTAGACGTGATTAGATAGTTTTTGTTAAGTAGTATTCCAACTGTCCACACTTAGAAAATGAAAATAAGAATCCTTTGGAAGAAAGCGCTTCCATATTTTCAAAACGAGCATCAAGGAAAGCTTTTAAGCAAAGTTCTTTCGTTAGTTAATTTTTCAGTATAGTCGTGTTTACAATAGCAAATAATATTATTTGATTTATCAGACGTTGCGACATCGGATCTAATACTTATATACTTTTCACTAAGAAGGCATTAGTCTGTCATCGTAACAATATGCTTCTGGAAGATGAATTTCTTTCTTCTTTTTTTATAAATATAGTTATAATGTCACTTCCATAAAGGATAGAGACTTTTCTAAACTGAACACCAAAAAAAAAAAAAAATTGAGCACTAATCCTAGAAGTCTCAATACATTGCAATAAAAGACATTGCATCATATTAGAACATTCAAACTGGAATGGTTCTAAAATATCTGTAGTGTAGGTGAATGCATCAATTAAAATATATTTATTAATTTAAACTTCACAAATTAAATACAAATTACAATTGTGATCAACTGCAAAACATGAGTTTACAAACCAACAGATGCAAATGCCAGGTGTTAGAGATCCCCACTGCAAATTTGATGTAAATCATATCACTGACTCTTCGAACCGTCCGAAGGCACACGGATAAAAATACTGAATGACCTGACCGGACTGCCGCAACAGCAACACTGGCGGGAACTGTGGTTTAGTCCTAAGGACCATCACCGGCCACGGTACAACCCTTTTCGAAGGAAGTACGTCCCCTCATCGATGGGAGGAGCCTAATCCCCCACTTTTTTGTATACCTTCCAGGGTGACGAGATCCAATCACCATACCGGAAGCATCTCATCCTCATTTCGAGGTGCCCCCAATGGGGTTCAAATTTGATAGTAAATAATCCCAATCAAAAGCATGGTATGCACCCTTTTTGAAATTGACAAATAGTACCGGATCCGAATGCATCACCTCACAGATTTTCATTCATTTTTATTTTATAGTATATAAATCAAATAAAGACGAAGTGTTGTAATCATCAAAAACTTCGACGTAGGAAGTTAAATAAATTTTTACGTTTCAGAACTCCCTGTGAAAAAATAAAAAATATAAATAAAATAATAATAATAATAATTAAAAAATGTCTGTCTGACTGTCTGTGAACACGATAACTTCAAGCTGTTTTGAGATATATGGATGAAATTTGATACGTGACCTTTCAACCAAATTTGCAGATTTCTGCAAAATTTTGCACCGAAGACATCCAAAAGAAATTTGTTCGTCCATCCGAATACAAGTGAAAATGATAATTATAAAACGTAAAGAACTAAGTGGATAGAATTTGATGCACAGTTTTAACATTTAATGCAGATTTGTATCGCATTTTCGAGCAAATCCATGCATGGGTTAATAGGTTAACGTCTATCAGTCCGTATGTGCATGCATGAAAATGCGACAGCTCAAAAACAGATTGGCATAAACAAATAAAATTTAAAACATGATTTTAATTTATATTAATTTAAAATTATAGTCTTGTCTCAAATTTTATTTTAGAAGTTTGCAAAAAGCTATAAAAAATTCTTACACAGGTATTTTTACAATTCTCTTAAGGTACAAAACGCTCATGTGCAGGATTCTGAATAAAAAATTCAAGGCCTCATAGCGTTCACTTCTTTACACAAAATTCACAATTTTCTTTATGCGGGGTGTGGGTTTACAGTATCTTGAAATGAGGGAACGCGAGAACGTTTCAAGATGACTTCGCTGGATTTTCGGTCACTTATGAGGGCCTATGTAAAAATATACGCTTGTTTAAAAGAAATTGAATTTCAGTGTATTGATAATTCTTTTCTTCATATTACAAACTCCTTTTAACATATGAAAATAGGAGCATATGCATTACATTTTTGCAAAGGTAACTTTTACGCATCATAATAGCCGTCTTTACGGACCAGTTTGTTGCTTCGGATTATTGATTTTTTAAGCTGTAAAATTATTAATATGGGAAGAAGTTTTTAGTTTTGTTATTCGTTGCGATTGAAAAGCATGAACTTCAGTGAATCACTCTGTAACTAATTACTGCGGGCTCAAATGATAAAATGTATATACTACAAAATGAAATAGGAGAAAAATATCCTATTTCGGAACTGATGTTTAACAGCGTTTTTTTTTTTAAATCTTAATTTTAATGTTGGCAAAAACATCCCATTGAATGGTTTGATGGATGAATTTGCATTTCACCAGAACATTAAAAAAAATTGTTACAAACTGTATATTAAATTATTTTTAAAATATTTAAGATATAAAAATGTACTGAAATGAAATGCATGTCATTAAAAAAGTAATATTTTGAATTTTAATATAATGAAAAAACTATTTTTGGAGGTAATAATGTTATGATAATCAATTATCATTGGTAAATAATAATAAATATCCGTCTGGGGAATATCATACCCAGTTTCGTGATCTGTTAAACTTTCTGTTTGAGCCCGACTTCTTGATTAAGTTAACATCATCTTTCCTCTGAAGAAATACAGATTTTGGCAACACGACAAGCCTAGTGTTGAGAATTTCTAATAATATTTTGCGGCTTCATTAATTAGCAAACTCTGAAATGTTCATACATAGCTTCATTTATTGTTGCCATTCGACAATAAATATTTAGTGCGATTTCTTCGGCAAGTACGTCAGTGTTTTATGCATATCAATTATATAAAAAACTTGTCTATAATACAAGTCTATATGCACTTGTCTGAATGCCTTTAAAATTTATGAATGAAAAAAAACAAATTCGTCTTAAAATGTTTTAAATTATAGCTATTTTTATGCAATATAATATGATTATCCACCAATTTTTTTAGTTAAATACGATCCGCATTTATTTACATACAGTAATGCCATTATAGGTACTGGATGACCACAACATAAAAAGGAGGGGGAAAATTGAGTATGTATCGATACATACTCAATCTTTTTTTCTACAGATAAAACGCTGATTCAGAAGCAAAATTTTAAACTCTGGTATAAAATCTTTATTAGAAGACCGCAAATCTCATGCATATAAATTCGCATAATGGGTGAAGATAGTGAGGGTTTTACGACATTAATCATAATTCAACTCCGTAGAATGAGATAAAAATGTTTTTTTTCCCTTTTTTTTTTGTCATATGCTTTAGAACTTCATATTCTTGCACTTTTTGGAGAGTCAGTAAGAAATGAATAATCTTATTAAACAGTAGAGAAATGTAATCTCATTCTAAGTATATTAACTTTCACATAAAGAAGAATCAGCGAAATGAAGTTCCTTTATTTTACTCTCTTCTGTACAGTAAAACTAAGTAAATCTCATTACATTTCAATTCATAATTTTACGGATTACGTTTTACTTATCAGAGGAGGGTGTTTTCATTTTCTTGTTTTATGAGTTTAGGAACATAAAATATTTCGGAATGGACGATAATTTTGATTTTATTATTTGCAATCTAAAATAGTTATTTTAAATATTTTTACCACACTTAATGTTGTAGCGTTCATTCGTCGATTTTATCCAATAGTTTTATAATAAGCCCATTTTTAATGTTCAGCTTCATAAAATAGTAAAGAAAATATAATGTTATTTATGAATCCATTCTAATTCTTATACAATCATTTATGTCCGTCTACTTATCATAGCGACCTCAAGTGGTCAAATATAAGAATAAATAAATTTCATGCTGAATATGAAATAAGTAAAATCATAAACATGAGATCACGTCATTCCATTGCAGTGGAGACAAAAACACTCATACATTCCCTAATAGCACAAGGTATTGTATGAAATATCCATTTTGTTATTTGATATTCAGAATGACAAATAATATGGAAAGGCTAGATTGTAAGCTGATGTTGCTAGGCATTTCATATTATAGGGTTGGCACTATCAACGGATATTTACCCGCAGTTATTTAATTGAGAAACCAAATATATATAATGTTACAAACCTGCAATTCGGCTTCCCAGCACAGTTTATTCCATCAATAGAAAGAAAGTTTTACAGTCATCTGAATGGGACTAGCGCGTCGGAGGTCCCAGAGCTTGGCAACCATTTGGCGACTTGGCGACCAATTTGGCGACTTTGGCGCCAAAATAGATAATACGCGAAACTTCGAGAGTTTTCCCGCTCCGTCCAGTAGGAATCGAGATACGCCTCGAACGTTCCTGATTGGTTGAGAGGCTTCTAGCCCCGCCTTCTGAGACCTATAAAAGGGGCTGCGGCTGCCAGAGAGTCAAGTCGGACGGGAGACGACGAAGCCAGTAGTCGAGACGACGGAGTAGTCCGAAGACGGAGCGGCCAAGCCAGTGGTCCGAGTTCGGAAGCAGCGAAGTTAAGCCAGTAGTCCGAGTTCGAAGGTAGAAGGCAGTAGGAGTTCGAGAGTCGGAGAAGTCTCAAGATTGAGCGGATGAATCGTAAGTGACGGTGAGCAGCGACGGAGTCAAGCTAGTGCTGAACTGAGCTGTGCGCTACTGTCTGCAGTAGATTCGGGTTGTATGCTGCTGTGTGTGCTGTTGTATGCTACACGTCTCGGGAGAAGACAATCGTCTTCTGTGCTGTATATAGTTGTCGCTTTTGTGCTATCCTGTGTATCTTCGTGTAAATAAACGTCGTTATTTCTTTTTCCATTGCCGTCTGATTATTGAGCGTTCTTTACACCATACAATTTCCACTATCCAAACGAACCCCGGTAAAGAAAATTTCGCAACATTTGGTGTCAGAAGTGGGATAGTGGTTAATAGTGCATGGTGCTGACGAGATCCCAAGCAAAAATGGCTGATAGCGGTAATGGTGAGTTACTGGCTCTGTTGGCTGAGATGAAGAAATCTATGGATGAAATGAAGCAAGGACAAGATGAGATGAAGCAAGGACAAGAAAGAATGGAGAAAAGACAAGAAAGAATGGAGCAGGAGATGAAGCAAGGAAAAGAGAAACTTTTGCGAAAAATGAAAGCCTTTACGGAAGAAATGAAAACCTTAACGGAAGACATGAAGAGTGAATCAAAGAAAGGCGTTGAAGAAGTTAAAGTTAACAAAACTGAAGACATCCAAGTTATCACAGAAGAAATGGAAGGAAGCAGCGAGAGCCAAGTGGAAGAAAAGACTGAAGATCGAATGGAGACCGGTGTCACCGAAAAGGAGCTTAGCCATCCAGAGGATGAACCGAAGTTTAATAAGGAGAGGAACGAACAGGGAGAATGTCAAATAATTGCGGAACTGAAACAGTCTTCTCCGAATGAGTCCCCTGAAGTGGAACCTAAAGTACAGGAGCTTGGGGATGGAGAAGATGGACTTTCTTCGGACGGGTCTGTTGGTGGTGACCCGTGCTCGATGCCTATGGATGCAAGAGTTGATGCGACCCTGTTTGGATTGGATTCGTCCCAAAGATTAAAGGAACTACCTCTCTGCAAGCCTCTTGATATCTCCTGGCATAGTGACACGGAAGAAGACTACTTGGCTGGAATCGCTGATCCCTGTAGTCAAGATCTCAACTTCCTTCAGGAATTCATCTTTACTGTGGATCTGCATAGAAGTGTGATGCAAATAGGAGCCGATGAATCTCCTGTGCATCCGGACATGTTATGTCGTCGCAGAAGGACCCTTCCAGCGAAAACGGATGCGCTCTTCAGAAGATCCTGTGTGGAGAGCGTCGAACAATTCTCGAGTGTCGAGAATAGATTGGGAAGAGGTGGACGTATTCCCGTGAAAGCTTTGGCGACGAAGGCGAATACCTGGATTTCGAGTGGACTTCAGAAAGCACCGTTGGATAATCCTGATATACGATTGGTTCCGATGGAAGAAGTTCAAAGTGACCAACCGAAAAGCCTGGCAAGAATTCATTCCGGAGGTCTCTACTACGATCCAGCGTTTGGCTCCATGGGACATCCTGCATTTTAAGGAGCGGAATCAAGTCAGGATGTACAATCCGAAACGACGAAGAGGTCCGGGTCAAAAGCATTCAGAAGGTTTGGATGGATCTTCAGTCGCCGCCAAATTAGTAAATTATGTCATCTTTGAGAGTCGCCTAAAGCATCATCATAACATCATACGGAAGCCTACGCCAGCTGTTGGATTGAAGTAGGACTGCCGGAACGTCAGTCTTTGAAGAGGGGAGCAATGTTACAAACCTGCAATTCGGCTTCCCAGCACAGTTTATTCCATCAATAGAAAGAAAGTTTTACAGTCATCTAAATGGGACTAGCGCGTCGGAGGTCCCAGAGCTTGGCGACAAACTTGGCGACCATTTGGCGACTTGGCGACCAATTTGGCGACTTTGGCGCCAAAATAGATAATACCCGAAACTTCGAGAGTTTTCCCGCTCCGTCCAGTAGGAATCGAGATACGCCTCGAACGTTCCTGATTGGTTGAGAGGCTTCTAGCCCCGCCTTCTGAGACCTATAAAAGGGGCTGCGGCTGCCAGAGAGTCAAGTCGGACGGGAGACGACGAAGCCAGTAGTCGAGACGACGGAGTAGTCCGAAGACGGAGCGGCCAAGCCAGTGGTCCGAGTTCGGGAGCAGCGAAGTTAAGCCAGTAGTCCGAGTTCGAAGGTAGAAGGCAGTAGGAGTTCGAGAGTCGGAGAAGTCTCAAGATTGAGCGGATGAATCGTAAGTGACGGTGAGCAGCGACGGAGTCAAGCTAGTGCTGAACTGAGCTGTGCGCTACTGTCTGCAGTAGATTCGGGTTGTATGCTGCTGTGTGTGCTGTTGTATGCTACACGTCTCGGGAGAAGATAATCGTCTTCTGTGCTGTATATAGTTGTCGCTTTTGTGCTATCCTGTGTATCTTCGTGTAAATAAACGTCGTTGTTTTGTATTCTACTTCTGCCTGCTGATTGAACGTTCTACACACCATATCACTTCCACTATCCAAAAGAACCCAGGGAAATTTCTTAACAATATATATATATTTGGCACTTTTTTTATCCTTTTGACTGGATGTTTTCCGAAATTTGAAACTCATATGTAATCTGAATGTCAAGATAACTGCATAACTTTCCTTTTTCTTGTTTATTGTGTTTTTGATTAATACTATTCACTTATCTTAATTTAAATTTATTCGTGGTTATTAGATTAACTCATTTCAAACGTAACAATTAATTTAACTTTGGAAAGAATTCTTTTCCCAATTTTCTGATTTAAATCGCTGTAATTTTATCTTAATAACATTTAGTTACGATATCACAGGAAAATAACACGTCTCGAAGTACTGAGTCAATTCTTATCTGTCAAAATTCCGTCTCTAATTCATAAAATGTTTGAATGCGTTACAGGGCTGCCTTTTCTGTTTTGGTATCGATGCGGTCAGACATTTTAGTTTTAGTTACATTAACATTCCGTATGAAAGCAAAATTATAGCTATTTGGGGGCGAATCATGTAATGTTGAACTGTGGTCAAATAATGAGGACAATACCTGATTGTAAGGAATTAACCATGTTCCTGAAGATAGTTCGACAAAAGAAACTGTAAATTCTTTTCAAAGATGCCTGATTATGACGAAAAGTGGGGCGAAAGTTATGACTTAAAGTGCAATTCGCCTTCAACGCAAGATTTACTCATTTGCAAACGAATACTCAAAAAATCGAAAAAACTGTCTTTCAAGAGATTTAATCTAAAATTATATGCAGATTTAGAATTAAGATCGAATGCTCAAATTGACTCTTTATTAACAGATTTTATTCTTTTAAGAATAATATATGATATCATTGAATTTTGTGTCATTTTTCTTACAAACATGCGAACGCATATTTCATTTGTAGATAAATTTTATTTTAAAAAATGGTTTTTCATTCGTAATAGCAAGGTAGCATTCATTATCTTCCAACAAGAATCACAAAAAAATTCCAGAATTGAATTGGGATCTGTATTAGTTTATATTACAAGAAAATGATTTTACTCTATTATGAAGCTCATTATTATAATACACAGTATTCTCCATTGCTTATTTTCATATTTAAAAAACACTGGGATTGTTTAGTAAAAAATTTGAATTAGACATATTTATAATAATATATAATCGATGCTACTCTATAAAATCTTGAGGAAGATGCAGTCGCAATGAAAACCATAGTTCTGTTTGTGTTAAACCTGAAATTGAAAGTGTTAAATATAAATTGAAGCTTACTTTTCAAATAATATAATTAATAAATCCGCACCATCAGCACTGTTAAAATATACTGCTTATTTTCACAAATGAGAATTTCCAAGCAAAAGAGTTCGAAAAAGGAGCTGGATGAACTTTTAACATATCAGAAGAAATGAAACAAAAACTTAAAAAAAATTCCCGTGTAGTTTAAGATACTTAAAGTAACAGCTATTAGATCCTGAGAAGCGTTGGAAACCAGTGCCACTTAGAAGTTAAATTGAATATCGTTTTAAGGTTTAATTTAAGCATTTAAAAGCAGAATTAATGTTGAGCATGCTATTAATTTCAACTCAATACATATATCTTATATGTGTGTCTTTTTTAAAGGAAAAACTTTTTTAATTAGGGAACAACTATCCAAAAATTTTAACTGTGAGTTGGAATTTTAATATAATGCTATTTAATAATAATATATAATTTCATTCTTATTTTTTTTAATTCATGAGTTTTGCAAATTATTTGAAGAGAAATTATTATTTGAGAAATTATTTGAGAAACTGTTTTGCGGAAAATCTCGAAATAATCTATGAAATAAAATGATATTATTTCCTTAGTTTTTTTTAAATAGTAAGCCAATTAAATCTATATGTATTTGCTTTTATTGAAGTTAATATCTTTCTTTGTAAATATTGTACATAAGCAATGAATAATTCCACCTTTGCCATGGGCTATGTATTCTATGGAATCGATTCAGTGAAAAATCACTAGAAATCGCCATTGGTCCCCTAACTAGAAGAGGACAGCTGTTTTTTTTTTTTTTTTTTTTTATTTTTTTTGCAATAAGAATCTAAATTTATTCCACATAATCTCGAATAAACTTCTAAAAACATTTCGAGATTTTCTTTTCTTTATTTCAAAATGGATGAAATCTGTTTTCAAAATCGATTAATGGCCCATCCCTTTCTTATCACAGGAAATAACAGGAAATTGACTTTCTTCTGATAATAATTCTTTTAATAACGTCATTACATTACTATCACGAAGAAAAGTGTTTTGAATTTTTCCACAAATTCTCCTTATCTTTCCAAAGCGTATAATGCAATCATTTGCATAATCTCTTATTTATCAGCAAAGTATTCCACTGAAGAAGTCAGTTAATTTATTCAACGTTAAAAAAAAAAACCACTATTATTTTAGGACTCAGTACACGAAAGCTTTTTATTTAGTTAGTTTTTTGGCAAGCTTACTTTATTTACGAGTTTTCAATTCTTAATTTCCTCTAAACGTTTTTCCTCTTACCTTTTTACAAAAAAAAAAAAAAAAAAAAAAAAAGTTAAAAAAAAATTTTTTTTCTGTTAAAATATTAATCATATTTCAATCCAAATGAATTATGATGTGTATTTGCAAGATTCTCATCTGATAAGTAAATCTCTTTAAATTTATCTTTTTTGCCAGTTACTCAGATTACTAAATATTTTTTATTTTTTCATTTTTATGTTATTTGCCATGAATTATTTATTTCTAAATATATAATTTCTTTCCAAATGATAATATATATATATATATATATAT
>JAPMOR010085133.1:316303-343690 GCA_026543865.1 Argiope aurantia
TATATATATATATATATATATATATATATATTTGGAAAAACAGTTTTAGACGATTTTACACATTAAGATAACATGATATGGATGTTATATCTTATTGCCATTTGCGTTAAAATAGAAAAATTGTAACATCTGTAGCAGAATTAAAGAATTCAGTATAGCAGAAATTAAAATACACTATATATTTTGTTACAATATATATATATATATATATCTGCTGCTATTAATTATAGTATGTTTTTGTTTATTTATCTACTATTATTGAAGCATTTTTTTTAGCATTACTGTATTATTTATTATTATTACTGCAAAATAATGTAAATATATTTCAGTAGGAAACTTATTTTTCATAGTAAACTTATTCATACTTTAGTAAACTTATTCAAATTTTTTCATAGTAAACTTATTTTTTAATTTGTGATTTTGGCATTGTGATGATAATATTTTAATAAAAATTTATTTTTCCCCTCACACTCATAATGTTCTCATGCAGGTTAAATTTTATTTTTATTTTGCACATTGTTGGAAAATATGATTAGAATTAAAATTCATTAAAGATAGAAATTTAACTTATAGGTTAAAACACTGATATCATTGAACAGATAATATTTTGAACCTTAAGATGAAGAAAAAATTATTTTTGTGCTGTAATATTTTCTGAAGTTATCGTGAAAAGAAGCTGAAGTCTCGCTTAATTTTTAATTAAGGAAAATTCTAATTAAAATTTGAAAAAAAATATTGGTCTGAGGTTTACATTTCCACCCTTCAAAATATGTATGTGCCAACTGTGTTAGATCTAGGTCACACATTCTTCTTTATTATAAGTTAAGATTTAACGAAAGTATATTGCATTTTTATGATTGATACAACTTAAGAATTTGTGTACTTGATTTTAAATAAGTGAAGAAATAGCTTCTATTTTAAAAACGCAGCTGATAAAAAAGTAATGCTTCTCACCATAACATTTATATGCTTATATTATTTCTGAAAATTAAGTAATGTAAAGTTTGTTACTTTGCAGCGATTGATGCAATCAAGTCAAACGAAGGTAAAAGAAAAAAAAAACATTTAAAAGATTACTTTGCTGCAATGTTTCTGATTAGAAGTTCGAATTTCACTTAGGTGACGAAATTTTATAATATTTAATTTTCTAATAAAAATTGCTAAAAAAATTCTAATAAAAATTATTATTATTATTGTGTTTCTTTGTCTTGTTATAATTGTTGTTCTCAATTGTGTATCATTTTCATATGCACATTAAAGATTATACCAGGCATTCGTTAGCACTTAGATTATTGGATTATCGGGTCCTCGTGTCAAGAAAATGGGTTCTGTGATTATTTAAAAAATTGGCAGTCAACCATACAGGAATTAAGGTATTCTTCCACGAAAAGGTTACTTGCCATCATCGGAGATGTGGCAAAACCATTGTTAACCTCCGAGGGAAATGGATAATTTGGATGCTTTCTATATAAGTACTTCTCCTCTTCCTAGGGATTTCTTATTGTCTTCCCTATTAGCAAGACACAAAAATATTGCTACGATATCTTCACGATATTGGTCGGTATTTAGAATATCGAACGATATCGTGGTAGCATCGTACAATATTTCATAATAATATGGTTAAGAATAAATAACGGTACGCTCCCAAACTACAATCGTTTATGTCAAAGGAGTAAATTTTCATACTAACACTCAAGAAATTTCCGGTTTCCTATCATCGTTATGAAACATTGTTTCCTTATATTACGACTTGGTATATTAATGCACTAAACAAAATATTGTATCCTCGTGAAAAAGTACGATACTGATGATATTTTTTCCATAACAGATCATGAATAATTAGCAAATTCTTACATGTATTTATGCAAAATAATTCTTCTTACTAATCATATAATTTAATTGTAAAATTTTGATCATATGCTGTCATTATAAATTCTTTGATTAAATATAAAATTAAATAAAACAACGACATAATTTTTTATTATGTCGTTGTTTTATTAATGCAGCAACCGATTAAGTCTCTCTTGCCAGAAATTTCTAAATAATTCACTTAAATAATTAAAAATAGTTTGTTCGAGTACCAAAAAATTTTGTTTTACTTATTGATGATTTAATTAAAACAACTGAAGCGAATAAAAATTTATTTTTCCTGAAACTAAATGTCTTTTCCTATTCAACTGTAAATCTACATTTTTCGTACCATTACCAACGGTAAAAAGAATTTCGAAATAATTAATTATTTTTTATATGAATGATCCTAACAAATTAACTTTTATTCAGAAAATTTTTTCTCTCTTTCTTTTAAAAGTTTACTTAAAATAAAAGTTCCTGTATTTATATTTATTTAGTTTAGAAAAGTGCCAGATTGCATTTCTACGTAAAATTGAAATATTTTAAAAAGAAATAAATTAAGATCAACTTGTTACAAAAGAATTCAGTTTCAACGATATTTTGCAGTAAGACGTTCAATTAAAAGTTCTTTACACTGTAACTTTAACTGCACGATTTCTTTTAAATAAAATATTTTTGGGATAAAAAAATGTTATTAAGATTTTTATACAATTTAGAAATTCATTCATTGTCGTAAATAAAGTATGAAGATAATTTTTAATTAATTAAATCAAGGCATAAATAAAACTCGGAAGACTTAAGAGATTTAAAAGCAGGAAATTAAATCAAGTAAAACAAAATATTAACAAATGAAATAAAATTATTTTTTGAATAATAATTAATTTTCATGCAAATGCATATGAAAAAAAAATAATAATTAATTTGCTAAAAATATGTATAAAAGCAAAGTCATTATATATATTAAATAATTAATAAATCAATTATTCCACTTACTGTATTATATTAAAACTTGCGAAACTAATTAGGAAAGACATTAAGGCTTTAAATATTTAAATCATAGAAAATTGTTAGTGTCAAAAATCATTATTTCTTAATTCCCCAGATACTTAAATATCTTTACATTTCCAAAAAATGAAAACATACAATTTATTAATATTTACATGCATAATTAATTAAAATGTCCCAAACCAGACAATGAATGATACGAAAAAAAATTCAGAATGTTTCTAAGAGACGTAACTCATTATTAATGTAAGTAAAGGATTTCATTTTTGATTCTGGCCGTTAATTAATCATAAATTATATGATAAAGGATATATATATATATATATATATATATATATATATATATATATATATATATATATATATATATATATATAAAGTATTTTTCCTTTTATATTTTTAGAATAAATTATGAACTTTCCTTTCTTGAGATATAAGCCTAAATATATATCTTTGGACAAATTGTAACAAAAGATAAATTTTCAATTCGCATAAAATTGATACATAAACATGAATTGACTAATGACGCAAGGCCTCTGACGACGTAGTAAATTATTCGCGCATGTGCAGTATGTTAAACTTTTTTTTTTTTTCATCTGTAGAATTTCAAGGACTGCGATTTTTTATCCCGTGTCAATGAGACAAGTCTTAAAAACAGTTTCGCTTATTGTTTCAAAGAAAAATTATTATTTTTCTATTGTTTTATGCATTGGAAACTAAGCATTTTTAATAAATCGATTATATTAAATAATAAAATAAGATGATTGCTCTGGAAAAATACGATTAATAATTAAAGTATGCGTTATTATGGTTAATTTACATTGATAACTAGTTTTTAATAAAAATTTCTGTTTCAAGAATCTTTTATATCTGAAATAAACTAATAATTAAAGCATATTTAAATTATATATTAAATTATGGAATATGAATGTCAGAACATAAATAATGCAATTCGGCATTCTTATCTTTTGAAATTCAGTTGAAAATTAATAATTGAAACTTTTAGAGCAAATTATTTTGTAATAATTTTAAGAATTTTCTCTGAATTCGATTTCTAAATTATAAAAATTTCTATGCGTAGTAACTATTTTTTGTAAAATTATTTAGAATATATTATAAATAACTAGTCAATATCAATCAGAATAGGCTATTTTGAATATTGAATCACAAAGTTTTGTATATATTTTATGTACACATTATTGATAATATTCTAATTTACTGGAAACAGTACACTAAGAAAAATAATCTTAATCAAAAATAATATATATATATATATATATATATATATATATATATATATATATATATGCATCATATCTTTACGTTTTACAGCAAACAAAATCATCAGAAATACACAAAAAATTATGAAAATAAAAACGAATAAAAAAGGAAAAAGATAACACTACTAAGAGCATCAAATATACACATAATACAAACTAATAATGCTCCATTTTTACGTTTTCACAGTTTTTAAAAACAACAATTAAACAAATGAAAATTCTTGTCAACAAATAAATGCTCTTTAGGTGCTTTCCCTTATTAAATCGATCAAGCTCAATTTAAATTTCCTTCCGTTGGCTCTGTTAATCGTGGGACGCACAAAAATTTGAGAATATTTAATTCAAATATTTTCTTGCTATGTCTATCGTCATTCTTCATTTAGAAAGAGGGGGTTTTGGGATTTTAATAGGCATCTTGCATGTCTGTACATTTAAATTTTTTATATATATATAATTATATCATAATCTTGCGATAGTTGGCTTTCCTTTCCTAACACCTAATATTGTATTTCCTAATATTGTAACACCAAAAAATTAAATAAATTGCGCAAAAAACACATTAATTTTTATTTACTTGTGAAACATCATATTTGAAGTCATTGCTTAATGCCTTCATAAGGACTGGTAAGAAAAATAAATTTGATTTTTAACTTAATGAAAGATAATGGAGAAGTAACAATCTGAAATATTTTGCAATGCTTTACAAAATCGTCTGTCCCATTGGAAACCTCAAATAATTCAAGCTATGTTATGGGTGCTAAGAATCTGTAATAATAAACACTTTATAGATTTTTAAAAATTTCAACACTCATTCCGTAAAATAACAGGGGAATTAAAATTTATAACAGATTATATTGGACCTGTCATATTGACTTATACGATCTGTCTCACAAGATAATAACAAAGAAATATTTTTGAAAGATATTTCATTTGTTTAATGGCCCACCCAAGGAAGGATTTTTTTTTAATTGTGTTATCGTTAATTTTGAAAGTGTCAAAAGAATAAAAGAAAGATGTTTTTGATTAAAAGAAGCAGAAGTCTTTATTATCTTTATTTTAACTACCTTTTTTTACTAGGAAATGACAAACAAGTTTCTATCATCGCGATGTGCTACTGACATCTTTAATTACATTAAGTTTAGATTTTTAATGAATTAGATTTATATATTTTATGTTTATTTTTTTTTCAAATTTAAGAAAAGTAAGCACATTTTTCATCCGCAATCTTTCTTATTTACGGTTGTTTTTTTTTTGATAAATAAGCAATATTAATAAAAATGTTCTTAAAATTCGTAGGAATTATTATTTATTACTTAAAAATATATATAATATTAATTGTATTATTTCTTTAGTTGTTATTTAGGTAGCATAATTTGATACAAGAGTTTTAAAGACGTAAAGACATACAAACAAATATAAATATAAACATAAGGTGTGTTTAAATTACTTATTAATCAAATATTTATTGCATGCTACTTAATTTTTCGATATGTACAATTTTTTAATTGATAGTTAAGTTTATCAATTTATTCATATTGAACTGTAAATAAACCTTTGCAAAGATATTTGTTTTTTAAATAATAAATGTTTTTAAAAAAACCATTTATCAGAGCGGCAGAAACATATTTGAATACTGATAAATTTGAAACTAAGCCTTCCTCTATGGTTCAAATCTTTAATATATGATTTTTACGAATTACGAATAAACGAATTCTAGTGTACAGATGGTTATCAAAAGAATGGAAACATCTGTGAATAAAAGTACCCTTTTTGAATGCGGTCCGTAAGCATTAAAATATAATAACAGTTAAAGTGTTTTTTTATATAAATAGCAATGCATATATTGTTGTAGTATGTGTTACTTTATTTAAGCTCTCTAATTCTTGGATTTTTTTCAAAAGCTTAAAATGTCGGACCACTCAGATTTTCAAAAAGGCTAAATTGTACGAGTCTGTCTAGCTGGAGCCTGTGTGATCGAAACAACCCAACTTTTAGGCGTTTCTAGAGGTACGGTGTCTAAAGTCATGACAGCATACACATAGCGCGGCAAAACAAGCTCGGCAAAGCGAAATAGTGGGCGGAGAAAGAAGCTCAGTCACGGGTATTGAAGCGGATTGTAATGTCAAAAGCAAACAACTGCTGAAAAAGTGCCGCAGAGCTCAATACCCAACTGGATTCTCCAGTGTCAGTGATTACACTTAGAAGGCACCTTCATAAACAAAACATTTATGGCAGAGCAGCAATTCCCACGCCACTTGTCACTGATTTTAATGGTAATGTCGTCTACATTGGTGTCATACTCACAAAACTTGGTCGATTGATAACTGGAAGAAAGTAATATGGTCTGACGAATCGTATTTGGCACTTTTCCCTAGAACAGGGCGGGTGCACGTTTGGAGGAACCTGCAGAAGCGTATGATCGTGATTGTCTCCTTGCAACTGTCAAGCATGGTGGTGAATGTGTCATGATACGGACAACCATGTAGTGGTTTTCTGCTGGACCAATCGTAACCCTGAAAGAAATTATCACTGGGGAGAAGTATAGAGAAATTTTAGTTGTCCAGGTCCATCATATGATGCAAACTTTGTCTCCTGCAAGAGATGGAATTTTACAGGATGATAATGCACCTATCCATACAGCGGGACTTGCCCGATCATGGTTTGATGAATAGGAGGATGAAGTTAAACATCTGCCTTAGCCCGCACATTCGTCCGACCTCAATATAATTGAACCCTTATGGTCTATTTTAGCGTTCAATGCGGAATCGATATCTTCCATCGACATCTATCCCAGAACTTTCACAATATATCCAGGAAGAACAGTACAATATTACTCTAAACACTATTCAACACTTGTATGAATCGATTCCTAGGCGAATCCAAGCTGTATTACATGCCAAAGGCGGTCCTACACCATAATAAAGATTTATTTATAAATCTAAGGTGTTTCTATTGTTTTGATAATCACCTCTATATCGCGGTGAAGGAATATATATATATATATATATATATATATATATATTCATATATCAGATAAATATTCAAAAGTTGAAATTAATTTCCTCCAACTCCAGTGTCAAACAGTAATAAATTTTTCTTGCATTCATTTTAGATCCCTTAATAAGATAAATATGAGAGCAAAAGAGATTATGAAAAATGTATGAAAAATAAAATGAATGGTCTAAATATATTTATATTTATTTACACAACTTTTCTGAATCCTATCTCTCTGATATTTACTGTAGCATATATCCAATTGGTATTCGAGAGCAAAGGTTCCATATGAGATTAATAAAGAAGACTATATCCAATTCCACTTAGAATTCCTTCAAAGCACCAGCTCCTAGAGTAGTCAATTTTATACTAAAAATTGATTTTTCTAGTCCAGTGAGGCCTCTATGAGCAGAGCAGTGAGAATAGCAACTGTTTGATATAAATGCCGGTTCTTTTAGAACATTAATGGTATGCCTGAAGGGAAGGGAGATAAACTAGGGCCGAACTATAATTTCTCATCAAACTGCCTAGAGGCAACACTGCAATTTCACAATATTTGTATCTAGACTGCCTATAGCATCCAAGATCAAAGATAAAGGATAAGGGGTCAATAAATAAAATTTAAGTAAAGTAATTTCAAGTAGAATTCCTTCAACCTAACAGCTTCATATGCAGTAACTGATACTTTATGGAGATAAATACTTTGTCGCTACGAACATTGCTTTTGGATAACCCCGATTTACTACGTTACCTTGAGGCAATTTCACGATTTCGAAACACACTGTTCACGGATATTCTCCAATTTTTGTTATTATTAGATTTAAGATCATAACAAATTTGGTTCTCTTTTTATGCGGGAGATAAATATCTTTAGGTGAGGATGTCTGTTTAGTTTAGTCATTTGTAAAAGCTCTGGACTTTGGACAGTATCATTCTAATTTCAGTATCTTTATTATTCAATTAGTAAATATTTGAGTATACAGAGTGTTAATCAAGCTCTTACTTGACCCTAAAGCTAAATTTTGCACTGTTAGATATAGATAAAAGGTTCCAATTGGAAAAATGCTTTAAAAATAGGAAGAATCAAATTTTATGTTGTTTGAGTTAATAAATATATTTATCCAAAAATTATAATATCTAACTTTTTATATGCATCCTCGATCTTATCAATCATATTTAGTAAAATATTATTGACATTGTAAATATAGAAATAACGAAAATATATATATTATACTGCAACTAAAATTGATCGAATTATGAAGCATTTAAAATCTCTATTTTAGACTAATTTGGCAGCTAAAAAAGAGTTTTTAGAATTAAAATAATGCACAGTTTTACTATTGTTTCACATTGTTATTTAAACAATTTTGCATGCCACCTTTAATATGACTAAACAGTTGCAACTTAGTCAATTTTAGTTATAAAACGATGCGATAATTTTTTTATTGTACTCTACAGAGAATCGAAATTTTTTTAGCTATAGATGATTGATAGGATTAGGACCGTATAAAAATTACACTCCCAAGAATCCGACCTAATGTGGCGGAAGGGCAAACCGGATAACAAAAAGGCCGGAATTCTATGATCTCATTTCTTCGCCCACCAATACCAGGAGACAAAGTTTTTATACAAAAATTCATTATTATAATACCCATTTTCTCTCTTCTTATTGAGTACTAAGCCCTCCATTTATCTCAAACCACGTAAAATATGAACGCGACCGTGGCTCGTTGAATTATGGAAGCAGTTGCCGATAACTTGTCGAGTTAGAGGACTCTGTACTAGTAGTTTATATATGTTTATATACTGCACTAAGAATCTATCAGAAAAGGTAAGTTAAAGGATATGAACTGTTCCAATTTGAACATGAATAATAGCGGCAACAATTCAGGTTCGTTACACATTGACGAAACAATGAACAAGGCTGTTCTTTTCCTGCCACAACTTATATTTTGCACACGACACGTAGGAGGATCAAGCAGAAGCCCGCTTCCAATGTCTTGGCAATGTTGTCACCTTGCCTTCTTTATTTAATTACGATAAAAGGAAACTAAGCCGGATAGAATGGAATACGTATAGTCACGAATCGGATACTCGGGATTGTACTGTAATTCGTAACTTTACCAAAAATGCACTTATTGACTCAAAAAACGAAGTATAACTCTTCCCATCATTCAAAGGACTTTTTCAACTGGAATTATATATTTATCTCCGATTGCTTAGAAATTACAAAATGGGTCATGATAAAACGAACCCGTTATACATTACATTAAAATGGGAAGCTTAGTTGTTGTTCGTTTTTATAATTTCACTCTTTTAACAAGAAAATTCGTTTCTAACTATTTATATACAAAAAAGAATGTTTGTAGAAATTAGAGATGGAAATAAAGTAATTCGCCGAATTAATTTTATACATATATTGATGCTATACAGAAAAAAAAAGTTTTGCAGTTTAGTTATAAAATAAACATGAATTTTTAATATTAAAATTAAAGCAAGAGTTTAAGAGTAAGCTCTAGCTCAATCTGAAATCCCATTTTAAAGCAACAGCAGACCTACTTAGGAGTGAAATTAATACATTAAATTAAAAATTAAATTTTTGTTAAACATACCAAAAGATAGGCCGGAAGTATATAACTTTTTATGAACGTAACTTCATCTACAATTTTTCACCATACTTGACATTATTCCACAAAATGAAGTTTACAAATATTAATGTAAAATCATCTAAATATAAATTAATCTGCCTGAATAATAAAAATATTAAATTATCCAATGCAAATATTAAAAATATTGACTTGTTAAATTTTATAATTTTCTTTACTCCTGCTCTACTAATAATAAATACGAGCGTGTATGTGTGTGTACGTTTGCTTTCTACAGGACAGACCGTTTGAACTAGAACTAACAAATTTGACACAGATGCACTTTGAACGATGGGAAAGTGCATATTAGAATGGTTTCTTTAAAAAAAAATAATCAATTTAATTTGCAATTTTAATCAATTAAAAATTACGCAATATTTCGAAGTACTATAACATAAAAATTATTTTTATATAATTTACAGATTTTTTAAAAATATTGTCTTTAAAGATGCAATTTCATGATCATGCAAATCTTGACTAACACTAAACCTACAGGCATTTCACCGATACATTGGAATTGCCATTGGAAGCGGTCATTTGACCGGCTCGTGGTAGCTTTAGTGTTAAAATGTGGAGATTTTTTTAAAATTATTTTTGTTTCCTTTTTAACAACAGATCGCATTTTTGTAGTGGAATACAAACATTTCCAATTTTTCATCAAACATTAATAAGTATAATTATAATTTTCTATATATATATATAATAATAATAATTTTCTATAATATATATATAATAGATTTCTATAATTTTTTCCATTATTGAATTTAATTAAAAAGAATTACGTGTCGCTTACTTGAAGAATAAATAAAACCAAATGAAACTGCAGTACCGCATTAAGTTAGAAGAGACGAATCAGCCAATTACGCTTTTAACAGTGCTGCAATATCATGGAACTGAACTGATGGAACTTCCATCAGAAAGGTACATATACCCAGATAAATAAATATATAAACAGGATATATCATTCGTATAAACAGAATATATCTAAGATTTGAAATAACACAGCTATAATATCTATGCCAATTTGTTGCTTGCTGATAGTTTGTTGATGGAATGATGTACTTGAAGTTATAGCTTAGAGATTTTATTGAAACTGTATGCAACTACTATCCTTAGCTAACATCTAGTCGCCTAAGACAGCTAGTATATAATAATAGCCAAAATTTTATCTAGTATTAAAGGCGAGATATTTTAAAGTAATATATAAATAATGTTAAAACGGACGTCTTCTTATGCAAAAAATCTTGCATTAAAATTTATTTAATGGCATCTTTTTATCTACTATTATTCTTTTTTTTTGAGGGGGGGGGGCTTCAAAAAATGAGAAAATTTCTCAGCAAGGTATCATTACTCCGTAAATGAATCTAGTACAAAAAGAATAAGACACTTAAATATTTGAGTAATAAAATATAAAGTACAGATATAGAGTGTTGACATTTTGGAGTTACAAAAGGTACAAAACTTTAAATCAAGTTTTGAATGTATATTTTTTTACGTTATTATCAACTTATGAGTAGAAATAAAATATTTAAAATAAAATCAAACGCTAATTTTTCAAATTGTTGTTTCGACCTGTGTAAAATAACGACATTGTTGCAAGTCGACTGACTAATACTGAGGAAAGCAATTTTTAAATTAAATGAAATATGAATGATTAATATAACATATAAATAAAAATTATTTTAAGTATATACGTATGCATGTTCTACAATTTCTCATCAACAATTAGGCCGATTTCAACCTTATGTAGATGCATTCCTTATGACAAGAAAACGAATTATGTAAATTTCTTAAAGAGCAAAGATAATTCAAACTTTAATTGGTAAGAAATTAACCAACATTTTACCATTTTACTGTGATAACTTAAGAGAAAATTACTTTTCAAGAAATTTTTTGATATAAATGGTATTAAAATATTTCTTGTGAAATAATTTACAAGAAGTTATTAATTTTATTGCTATATTATTGAAATAATAATATAGCAAATTAAAAATTTCCCCTTTTCAGCGATGTGCTAAATCTAATAAAATATCAAATGTCAAATATATGCAAATAAGATGCTTAAAATAAAACTGCAGTTTTTATTTTTATTATTAATATTATTTTTATTTTCGGATCGTATGTAAAAAAAAACGGCATTATTTCAGATTATATCACAGTAAAATCGCCTTTTAACACATAAGTTATCATTGCTTCGAATGGTGTTGCACAACGCAAAATATGTATACAACATACTCCAATAGAAGATAAATGTATTGTATATAAGTGTAGAATAAATAATATTTCAGCTTTTAATTTAGTTACAAATTAAAGCAAAAAAATCCAACATATTTTATACAAATTAATATAGAATTTTATATTTTTTGTGAGAAACAGAATTGCAAAATGTTCACCATAGTATAAAAGATGGATGAATTAATAATCTTGATAATAATTTCGGAGCATAATTCCTCCAAGCAACCACTTGGAGGAATTCGTACAAAAGGAGAAAATCAAAATCATATATATCCATGTTAGATAAAAGTTGGTTAATGTTCAACAAGATTTCTTATTTTTTTCTACTACCTATTGTTTTAATGCCTCCAAATCATTCTTGCGTGAAATACATGAAATTCAGCAGGTTAATTAAGATTTTAGAAACAATGAAAAACTGAAAAAAATGAAAAGGGTCTTGATCTCACAGAATTTGTTTCATTTCACTTAAATGTATTTACGGTTA
The DNA here is from genome assembly GCA_026543865.1 of Argiope aurantia. NCBI lineage: Eukaryota > Metazoa > Arthropoda > Arachnida > Araneae > Araneidae > Argiope > Argiope aurantia. Next base: position 328,798 of record JAPMOR010085133.1, read on the forward strand.
CTTGTTACAAAACCTTTAAAACCTTTATTTAAAAAAGAATAGTGGTCAAGGAATTGGGAGTGGACAAGGGGTGACTATTGGAAAATTAGATCAGTTTTGTAAATTTCTCAAAACTTACTGGATAGTAGATTCCACGCAACAAACGCAAAAAAGATAGTCTCAAGTACTAAACACAATGACGCTGAATTTACAAATAAAATGTAAACCAGTTATAACAGAAAAATTATTGCAAATGTTCCCCTAGATATTTCAACTAATCTGCCGGCATCTGCTGCTGGTGGCTGGCATAGAGGTCACACAAGGTTAATAAAAATAATGCTGAAATGCATTACTATTGCAAACTTGCCATTATTATATTTCTTCAAAGAACTTATTTGCCCAGTTTATAATATCATGCTCATGTAGAATATAATGTGTTTTCATGAGTATCCAATTAGTTTCTGATTCATCTGAATCCTTCCTCATAAAAAATATTATTCCCGTACATTTTTAATTTAATTCTAATCTTTTAAATACAAGGTTTACATAATTAAGCGACAGTATTTTAAAGTTGTCTATTCAGATAAAGTTAAAAAAAGTTCATTTCGGACGAAATCATTTTTCAGAAAATTAAGAAGTTTTCTGTAGATCTTTAATGAAATGTTGGAAATTCGCTCGAGTGAATAAAAGCTAAATTTTAATGAATTACAGGTTTATATAGATTTATTTACAGTTATTTAGATTTCACTACCTTTTTTATCCATAGGTCACTCTAGCGCAATAATTCGTACTCATTAAATAGCATAATCAAGTTACTAAAGTGAACTGTAACTAAACCATTTAAAAACCCTCTTGGTTATTCTTTCAAAAGCAACTGTCATCGAATAGATTTCAGTTCATTGCTCTCAAATGAACTATCTTTCGATGCAAGCACTCGAGTTCCCTTTCGAAATTTATTTTCACATGCAAAAGCACCTGCGATGCGTAAGGTCCCTTAATGACTTGTCGTTCGATAATGGCACTCGATAGAAGACTTCTCCGATAACCAAATTTCGAACAAAAGCATAAAATAGAAAAACAAAGAAACAAAAACACAAATTTTTGATCACCTCAAGCAGTAGCTATTATAAACCTAAAAACTTTCGAGATGATTCTGTTTTCGACGCACTCGCTAATCAGAATCTCGTTAGGTTTACCAGAGCGAGTTATGTTAGTTAACTTTGCTTTACTTAAACAATAATTCCACAGTAGTTGCTCATTGGAAATATCGAACTTTGAATGGGATGTGAAAAGTCCATTGATTTTTAAAAATCTCTGGTTGATGGTAGTCGAGTTTTTAACATAAAATGTCAGACAACACTGTTAAGATGTCCTTACAATATTGTCTGGCACTTAGAATATCGAAGAACATCGTGAAGATATCGAAAAATATCTTGCTTTAATAGGGCAAATCTGAAAAAGCAGGTTCGTTTCATGTTCACACTGGAAGAAGTAGAAAACTTATTTTCGTAGAAGCAATTAGAGAAGTTGCGCTTCAGGTGGAAAAGGATAATACCCAAAGTAAGGTTAGTACTAGTATCCATAGTGTGGCAACTGAATTGGATATGCCTAATTTCTATGAAATTTCGTTAATTATCGTCCAAATTCCAGAAGATCCTGCCGAGTATCCTCCGGTATTATATTTACAAGCTTCAATTTGCGCAAGGATTGCTTTCACATGGCTTCGATATGCGACATCTGTTCTCACTTGTTTTTTGTTGGCTTTGAAGTTGATTCAGAATAGCTGAAAATCATCTGAGCAGAAGAAACTCCCTTTCATTTAAACGATTTGGTGAATATTTCCGAATTTGGGAACCAGGACATCTGAGTTCAATATAATAAGTTCCATTATAGTCACCAAAAGGAATGGTCAAAAGTAATGACGGTCAATGGAAGGTCATGATGACGATTTAGAATATGAAAAATAATGACTGTAGTCATTATTTAACGATATAATATATTAATCACTCGAATAAACCAGGAAGGCACAGTATAATAGAAGGTACACCAGATTCCCCCCCCTAAAAAAGGGTAGTACCCTAATGGATTAGTGACCCTATAGATTTAAAATGCCTCATAATATTTTTAGTAACATCCTTCACATACTGTCTATTGAAATAAGCAACAAAATCTATTAATTTTACGCTTAATTTTTGATATTCGGTGATAATATTATTTGCTAAGCAAACACGGTAATCACCCTTATCGAAATAAGGTGTTTGATGAACGATACCTTTATCACCTTTTCTGGTTCTCGGTTGTTGTCGCGTGTCTGATACAAAAGATTATTCTGCATTTAGAACACGAGTTTATTATATTATATCGAATAAATAATGACTAGCTACATATGTACATTTAAAATTCCAATTTTAAACTCGTCTCATAAAGTACTTTCTGGAGCTCTTACAATACTCCCATTTCCCGATATCAGTCATGTCTCTTATGCAACTATACTTTTCCTTTCATTTAATTCTATTGGCTCAGGGGCCGGAACGGTTCATTAGAGGTTAATGGCATGACAGCCTTCATTACAGTGTTGATACTCATGCTGAGACACATGATTCTCAGCTTTTGTGACTTCATTAGCAAGAAAGATAAGAAAAAAGTGCGCTTTATTAGCGGATGTGATACAATGTGGATACAAAAACATAATAGATAATTGTGACTATATTTTTATTCAGTTCAAAGAAATTTATTAAATTTGCTGCAACATAGAACTACGGACATTTATTCTTAATTAAACGTTATAACGGAATTCATGTTCTGTAACTTTTACATTTCTACATTGTATTTCAAATCATTTAATCACAATATCCATCACCTTGATGGTTTAAATGGAAGTTTAGAATTTAAAAAATATTAATCTTCAGACTTGAGAAACTCATAAGTAAACTACCAAATTCATTTTCAAGCAAAAATGGCTTGTGTTTTTTTTCTTCCGAATTTGATTGAAAATAGATGATATGAATATGGTTAATTCTGAGGTAAAAAAAATATTTATTTCAAATTTGGTTAAATAACAAATAATTACGGAGAATTAAAAAAAAAAGCTTATCAAATTATTAAATACATATATTGTTAAGAATTTGCTCTCAGGATCGATCCCAAAGCCTACATCGTAGAATAAAGTACCCTTCTGTATTCCTGAATATCCACTCCCACCTGCTTCTGTAGTTATAACTAATAAGAGACAAATTGTCCAATAGATTTACCGTGAAAAAAATTCAAACTTTCTATTCTGATGAGACAATCCCTTGAATATTTGGAAATTTGTTTAGAGTACATATTATATAAATTTCTTTCTCTTATCTTTTTTTCCCAATTATCATAATAACATTGTTCGTCTGTCAATTTCAGTATAGAAAATAACTACCTTGATTCAAATTTATTGTGCACATCAGCATATTGTTTCTGTCACAAATCCTTTATTCTAGCTTAACAAAAGATGTAAGGTCTTAAGTCTAGCCTCTTCCAAAAACCCCTTCCTCTCTTCATTACATTAGCAAGCAAAATTTTTCGTACTGCCAAAAAAAAAAAAAAATGAAAATAAAATCTTAAAATCTGCTATGAACAAGTATACACTGTATCCACATTTGAACAAGGAAAACATATTTTATTGGTAATAGAGAATACTGTATCTTAATGATCTATAATCTTAAGATTTAAACCTCAAACAAATTTAACGATCCAAATTGGTCCCAAAAGGTTCAGAATACATCATTAAAAAAAGAAATTTGGGTATTCATAAATAACTACCATTTAAACTAATATGGTTTCATTTTATTGAACTTTTAGGAAACAGAAAAGGTTTTTTAATTGGAAATTGGATTCTAGCGTGGGCTTTTGTTGGGGAATAGGGTAGCTTTTCTGATGGTAAATAATCTATTGAAATATCAAATATACCATTTTACCTATATTACGCAAACTATCCATTAATAAAACACTATTTGGGAATAAATGGTTATGTGGTTTTAATTACATAATGAGCGAGATGTAAAAAACAGTTTCATTAGTTATGAAAATTCTCTTTAAAGATGTTTATAAATAATTTAAGAATCTGCGGGTTTTATTATTATTATTATCAAGGCCTATAATTTTTAACCTTAAATTATTTTTTATCTACATATAGAATACTTTTAATTAAATTCAGTAATAATTGCCAAATATTTATGAGGTTCGTTCATTTTATGCATCAGAAAAACATAGAAATTGTAAATGGATTATATATGCGACATGACTGATTCAAATTTCTTTTTCTGCTATTTAATGAAATCAATTTATGCTAATTGAGATATACTAGAAAATCCAAATGATTCAAAAAGAGTGCATGTTGTACTTTTTTTAATGCCTTGTTATGATATCATATACTTTCTTTGCCTGAAGGATATGTGACTGACAAAATTAAACGTGCTAAGAATAATATTTACCACGTAAATATAACTTGTTTTCGTTAACTTTAGCGTTGTTCTGATTACTGTAAAAATGATATTATCCTGATAAATAACCTGACTTAATTTCAAAACAAAAAATATTTCTGTCGGTAAGATGGAAAGAGGAGGCAAATTCTATTTATATGAATTTCGCCCTAATCTCATTTTCTTCTTTAACTTCAAAACAACAGAAATTGAAAAGCTGAATGAATGTGGATGGGTAGTGATGAGCCTTCTAACAAATTTGATGAAAGCGTTCTAACAAGTTGTTACATGTTTAGCGCAAAGTGTTCCCTGAATTCGAAATAGTAGGGAAAAAATATCGTTTTTCCCCCTAACTTCTGAGCTATTGCATATTTAAAAAAATTTCACTACAAAAGTTGCGCGTTACGATGAGGCGAAAATTCGACTGATATGATTTTATTTCCAAATTTCAATAGTAACGAGGTTAAGAGAAAATAAATATTTCAATCTCTTATCATATCTAACATTTCAACTGAATGATCCATTTATATATAGAGATATATAGATAAAGAGAGACAGACTAATAGATAGATATACTGGGTAATTCAAAGGTCTGTTAACACTTGAAGATTCAATAATTTACAGATTATTGTAGGTAAAAATTGACTCATATACTTGAAATGACGGGATTTTATTGAAGGCCAAAAAAGTGCAAAACTGACTAATAGGCACTTTATATGATAACAAAAGCAATAATTAGTTTTACAATTGATTTTTAGCAAAGACTATGTTCTTTACAACAAATATTCAAAGTGACGGCCGTCATTCATCTACAATACTTGTAGTCCAGCGGTAGTCTTGTGAACAGCACTATACAATATTTCTGTAGGTGTGGTGAAAAACTGACGACAGATGTTGTCTTTTAGTATCACTAGCGAGGTCGCATGATTATGGTGGATGTCCGATTTCAGGTAACCCCAGAAATAATAATCACAGGTATTGATATCTGGGGACCTGGGAGGTACCTGAATCCTTGATAAGCAATATTCGGTGATATTCTTTCCACTCTTTATTTATTGCATTGATTCTTGATTGCTGTGTGTTTATTGCTTCTATAAATATGCAACGATAACTGTGAGCAATTGATTATTATTTATAATAACCGGTAAAAATGATTGAGCGATTTAACATTTTTGACCGGTTATTGATAATAATTGCAGGCTTTGGTGTTCTTGATATCAGGATCGATGAAGATTTACAGATTATTTAATCGATATTATTCAATGAGAGCCAATGCTAATTTGAAATAAATTAAGTGTTCCATTCTGTTCGCCTGAAATGTCTTTACTGTTTAAAGTGCTAATTTCACCAATAAGGAATATACACATCTTGAAAATTGCAACCGTATGCATTTAGGAAACTTTATTTGTTCAAACAATCAACGACTCTTCTACAAATTTCGAAACTGCAGTAGACCGAATTAAAAAACATTCGAAGCATCGTGAAACAACCTTTCCTATTCATTACCCTCAAGTGTAGTGTATGCTTCAAATAAGAAACCTTTTCTTTTAACCAAAAGAGAAAGAAAAAATACCTTAACGTTCTCTCCAAAAACATGCTGAGTGTAAAAAAGTCCAGCATTTGTAGAATGCCACTCAAATAACATGGACTGTTTCGCCTTGATATTATCTGCTCGTTTCTTATGAAACTGTTACGTCTAATTGCTAACACCGTTCTATAACTCAAAGGTATGGCCGACTATTATAGAAGAACGTTACAACACACCACGATACTCTTGTGGCCCTAATAGAAAATTTTGTTTTATTTATTTGATGTTGTATAAAAGATTTCTATTTTTCCCCCAGTATCTTTTTAGGAACAACGAGTTTAGGATACGATGGTAAGAAACATATTTCATACAGAAATAACTTACTCCTTTAAGGTCAAATATTCTTCATGTAAGAAATTTAATAAGAGAAATATGTTGGAATGAATTGTATTGAAAATTTTTGTTAATTATTTTGTGTAATTTTAAACACAAAATAGAATGATTTACTTTCTATAATATTCAAACGCTCATGGAATAATCTGAATTATAAATAATTGTGGGCCGGAATGGTCTGGTTGGTAGGGTGTTGGATTCGCATATGTTGGGACGGAACCCTATTGGCCGAAGACTCCCCGTGTATATGGTGGCTGGTGCATGTATAAATCTGTCGTGGTCACAAAATCCTCCATGTCGAGACAATACCACTTAGGGTACTGATTCATAGGTGATCGTTCGCTGATTCAGGTCAAAATTACGAGCTGTGAATGAATGAATGAAATGCATAAATGAAGTTCGCTCCGTAAAAAAAGGTTGTGACGCTCGAGTAATTAAGATGTACTTTTAGCACTAAATGGCGCTACTGAAAAAAGAGAAGTTCTCCCGGCTTAAAATCACTGACTTTGTCAACGGGCTTGTCTATGACAAGTGCCATTAGAAACAACATCAACATCAAAATTTTATTTACTTTTTTAAAAGTAAAATTATTGCGGATCTTAAATTAGTTTACTTGTCTTAGAAATTGAAATAATTCAGTGAAAGCACTTAAGAATAGAAGAAAGAGGGTAAAATGTTTAATATGGTGAATTTTAAGTAAATTAGAGTAAACTTTTACATTTAAAAATGCGTTTTTGTACTTCAAACACCATACCTAAAACATGATTTTTAAAATTCTTTTTACGATTCTTTTCAAAATTAGTGATTAAATTTCTTACATCATTCTCTAAACAAAATATACTATAATTGCCGGAATTTTGCTGAAATGAACAAAAAAGTAGTATGCATTATATTTTATCTTCCTTATTTGTTATTCTACTATACCTATTGAGATATCAATCTGTACCTGTTAAAATTTCGTTTTAATGCTCCATAAATAAAGTAATGATATATTTCGAACATCAGTATACAAATTGTAAACTCTGGTCGCATAATAACAGAATAGAAACTAGATTTTATCACAGATGCGCCAACATAATATTTTTAATCATTTTTCCTTTGTTTATGGAATTCTGGAGAGCGATGAACAACAATATCTTTGTCGTGTAAGATCTGCTTACAATAATTTTAAATTATAATACATCTACAGTCAAGATACAACTAGTTTCGCCATAAGAGTGCTCTTATTTAATCTCTCTGCACTGAAATTAATCGACATCATGTAAGAATTCAATTCTTAGATAAATTTATTGATATCTCATGAGAAAATGTAATGTCTTGTCTTTGTAATACAGATTATCGATGTTAATTGTGAATTCCATATTTGGAAACAAAATTGGTACAATTAATACCATCAAAATTTGAAATCTCAAATTAATCCTAGCGCATATAACAATGACACATGACAACACCGATATTTTTATGTTAATTTTTCGAAGAGAAAGACACATTACTCTTGTATATTTCACTTGCAAGTTAATAACAAAACCAGCTTAGCCAGTGTCAATGTTTGTCAAGTTATTCTTATATAGTTTAATCTGGATAATCAATTATCAATATTTGGTTTGAAATTTTCATTACTCGTACTCAGCATTGCAGATTGTATAAGGAAATTCGAAACATTTACATGCATAAAAGCTATTGTAACTTAAAAGCAATATTGTACAAAAGGAAGTTTGAAGTTTTTGTCGAGTTATATCGGAATTGCCTTATGTGATTTTCTTAAATCAAACGGGCGCCACATAGGAGATTGTTAATTTCACGCCAGACATTATTAATATATTCGGAACTTAGATTTCGGTTTTATAGCCAATTTATAATCTGCTTTCCTTCTGATATATTACAGGCTAAGTATTAAAATCTTCGCTGTTTAAAAAATTAACACGCTGAAAGGTAGCAACGAGAGTCCGTCACATGGCGATAAATCAGTTTCTTATTTGATTTACATGCTTTAAAAAGAGTAATCAATCAAAATGAGAAAATATTTCAGAAGTCAAGTTGTAAACTCCCTCCTATATTGTATTCAAGTTTCTCTTCCTATTTTGGTTTGCAAGTAATTATAACCCTATGTAACCACTGCCACTGTTTTGATTACTATTATATATAAAATTAAATTCTACTTAAAAAAGCAGATAAATATATCATTAAACACTGTTGAAGGGAAATGCTCCATTCAAAGAGAGAGGAGAGAGAGAGAGAAATTTCAACTAATTTTTGTAATTGAGAGTTTGTGAAGAAGATATTGATGTTACACCCATTCGTATAGTTACACTCTCCAAAATGAAATTTTTGAGGGATCAATTAATGTGAACTATCCATTATTAATTTCTCGGATTAGCGGGCATTTCTACCTCGATCATCATTTTAATCAATGTGCAGAATTGAGCCTTTCAAATCTTCAGCAACAGTGGTAATAAATGAATTAATACCTACAAAGGTGAAGATAATTAAAAGAAATATCCCAATTAAGCATCATGGAATTTTGCCATGACAGATTATGACATAGTACTTTAATGTCATGCTATCAAACCTGCATGTGTAGCACAATTCCAAAGCAAATAAATAAATTTCAAAAATAAAATAATTTAAGGAAGCATATTGGTATAAAGTAAGCCCTATTTCTTATTTGACTTTTTAGAATTCCCATTCTCTATTGCTTGTATTTCTTCAAATTTCATTAAAACTGGAATGTTGGCACTGTCACGGTTCAGAATTGAGGATATCAATCTACAACTTTGAATGTGGACATTAATCTAATAAAATAACCAATTGTTGAAAAATCAATAATGAAATTTAAATTAAAAGTTGGTTGACTTTGAAAGGAAATGTATCCCAAATTAGCAGACTCAAATTAATTCCGGTAACTGAGGTCCATAGAAGATGTCAGTAAAGCTCGAAGTAATTATATGAGCTCGGTTTCCTACATACATCTAAACCCGAAACTAATTACTGGTCTTCTTTTGTGGTCGATCCTCTTCGCTTCAGTTCTCGAATGGGCAGGCATGTTTACTGTGGTCATCATCTTACCCGTGAATGAAACATGCTTCCTCCACTTCGAGTCTTTAGCCGTTGATAATCGATTTTCCGTCAGAGCGGATCACGCGCCAGTTTATCTTTTATTCCAGGATGGGAAATTGCGGTCACACAAATGCGGAGGTGGGATTCTAGGCCCTTTGGCAGAAAAAAAAATTTGAAAGAAATGGGGATGGATGAGGAATGTTTTGAGACAGGCATTGTTTGCTCGTCTTAAATGGTGGAATGGGGCTTCAAAAAAAACTGTAGATAGAATCTTTTGGATTCTAGTAGTGAAAAATGAACATTATTGGTAAAATTCCGTGTTATTAGAAACTATTGGCACAGAATGAAAGTGTCATTAAAATAGCTGTTTTCAGCCTAGTTGTTTCTTTGACTTCGTTCTAAAGTTATCTTCAATTCAAAAATTCATCGAAGGATTTTTTTGTGTAATTTTATTTTCAATATAAATTTGAAGAAGCCGTCAATGATGGTCAAAGAATCTGTAAAAATTTTTTATGATATTTAGTTTTCACTGGTAACTTGGCTTCAGACATTATATTCTTTTGATTAATTACAAATGTTATATAGGATAGATACAAAATTTTTCCTTGATTACTAAAAATTATAGTAAAAAACCTATTTTAATAAAAGAAACTATTATTTCAATACATTATAAAGATATTTATAAATTTTATTTACGAAAATCATTTACAGCAGTGCATTTCAATGTTCGTACACTTGGAAGCTCAAAAAATGTCAAGACGGTATTTCTATTCTCGTCAGATTTTGTCTAACATTTCGGCTGTCACATTAGAAATACCATCTGTTATCCTGATTTTGAGTATATTAATATCTTTAACTGACCTCGCAAACACTTCGCTTTATATATAATCCCTAAATTGACAGTGAACAAAATGGCCAATTAAAAGATCCAAAGAACAAATTGAACCATTTCTTTCGCTAACGGTATTTTGCTAACAATAAAATGTAAAAATCAATACTTTTGCATTACTTGTGATATCTGTTGGGCTAAATAAAATTTAAAATCATACTTCAAAGTCAAAAATTTGTAGTAATATATTTAATGTTTTCTTTGCAACAATTTTGTAATCAGGAAATTATTTGTGTTTCATGAGCTTTTGAGCTCTCTTGATGATTTCTACATATTTTGCAGCTATTCTGTTCGTTATATGAATTTTATACTAATTTATAATTATTATTCTACCTATTACACAACATCATCTCACAACTATTTAATTAGGTAATAATTTTCATATTCAATCTTTACAGGCAAACAGACAGGCATAATAATAAAGATTTTTTAGGACTCAGAGAATTCCGAAATGACGAAATTCGTCAGAATATTGAGTTCGATTTTTTTTTTTGGTGTTTCAATTCTTTCTCTTTTTATGACTCCTTATGCGGGAGAGTAAAAAGAAAGAACAGTCAACCATATTTGAATTTGGCTATTTAAATCGGAATGAATCTAAGCAGCCAAACATAAAAAGCAATATGTCTGATTTAATTCTTATAGAACGACAAGAAGTCATTTTACGAACAAAAAAGTATTTTTATTCTTCTCTAAATTCCAAGCAAAACAATTTTGTAACTTAAAGTAATCAAATAAAGAATTAAAATTCCTCGCCCCTAGTCTCATTAAATAGTAGTAAAATTAGGCTGACGAATTAAACACGACCATTTTGAATATACAGTGAAAACCAATAATTTTTTGTCTTACCATCACTAAAGGTTCAGATTTAGTTGAAATATTGAAAGAGTGAAAATGAGAAAAAAATTTGCATGCATAATATATGCATTGATATGGCTTGTGCATCACAAGATGCATATTAATTAATTCGTGAGAAATAACCTAATTTGTTGTTGTTGTTGCTTCTAATGACACTTGTCATAGACACGCCATCTGATGAAGTCAACGATTTGAAGCCGAAAGTGCGTCTCTTATTTTCTAGTATCGCCATCTAGGGCCAAGAGTACGTCTTAGCTACTCACGCGTCACAACCTTTTTTACGGGGTGGACTTCATTCATGCATTTCATTCATTCATCCACAGATCGTAATTTAGACCTGAACCAGAGAAGGAATTCCTCTGATCCAGTACCCCCAGTGGTATTACTCTCGACATGGAGGACTTTGTGACCACGATAGATTTATACGTAAGCCAGCCACCAACACACACGGAGAGTCTTCGGCTGGCGGGGTTCGAATGCACAACCCAAGGGAGGCGAATCCAACACTTTAACAACCAGGCTATCTCAGCCCACACAGCTTAATTTAAAATGTAATAACACTATGTTCAATAATTTATTTTAATAATAAGATTCTCACAAACATTTTAAAATGTATCATTCCGTTTTGAATATAAAATTTATCAGTTCACGAATTCGGGCCAATTCAACTGACGGGATTCCTTAAAATTATGCACATTATTTATGAACATAAAAAAGAACTTTTGACGCAATTTTTGGGAATGTTGAAGTAAAATTAACAATATTCCGTCTCCAAGTTTCATCTTTTTTTTTTCCTTTCTTTTTGATCCTTAACCCTTTTACTGCTAAAGGAATTTTTTCCCCATTTTAATATTGGTTATTGCCGTATTTAATTATAACATTATACGCATTTTTTATTAAAAATGTCAAAAGTTTGCCGACCGTAATTAAGAAAACGATAAGGTAAATAGGATAAATAATATATATATACTATGTGCAATGTCAATCTTTGCTTCACAACCAAAGGAGACTGCTTATCAATACTTAGCAAAGTATAATCATAATTAGCACATCATTTTATATAGTAATTTTGTTTCCTAATTGTATTTTATTTCAATTAACATTTCGTTATAATAAACCAATAAATACAAGACATTACATCATAAGCCTAACAATAATTTGTTTTATCTTTATAGCCCATTGGGAAAATATTTCCCAAAGTTCCCCCAAACTACACATTCTTATGAATTTTTCTTACGATTTTTATTTACTTTACATCTATACAATTAAAAATAAATAGACTTTCTTATATCACACTAATATTTACTTTGACTAACTTTATGATCATATAAGGGTTAAAAAAATTAGATGAAACTCCTATAGTAATAAAAACTGAAATTTTATCACCATAAACAACAAAATATGTGATTCTGAATTTTATCTCTTATTTTCATGAGATTTTAATACTTCCTGATCCAGTAAACTTAACTACTTTGCTTCGTCTGATAGCATATGTCATCAAATTTCCAGTTGATTGGTCAGCAGGATAATACGTTTATACAGACGAAGCACTCATTTCGTAAACTGTTACCACTCGCTCGTCTAGCCATGATAGAGTTTCCCATATCATCAATTCCATGGGGTCACAATATTCCGTCCAACTGTTCCATGGGGAAACATGAAATGAAATTGTATCGTCAAAGGGGTGCTCTATTTCCACTAGCCTAGATGGCAATATCCCTAACTTCTCCTGTATAATTGAATCAAGACATGACTAGACTTATCAAGGCACTTAAACATTCCAGTTTACGTTTGCAGTAAACTTATCGATAATTTGGGTATTTCTTATATAAACTTTCAAGGCAATTTCATATGTTGCATTTCGGAAATTAGTTTCCTTTATTATGAAACTGGAAATATCTCTGAACAGATAATGATTATGATGGGTGGCGATGATATAAAATTAAAATTAAATAAAAGCGTTTTGATAAAGAAAGTCATTAGATTTGACTGAAGTCCTTTTGAATTTTTAAATGTCGACGCCGTTGATTTGAAATAACATCTGCCTTAATTAAGTCGCATTTAAAAATATTTTTTAAAATCTACAACTTTTGCTTTTTTATATTTAAAAAAAGAAAATATTAGAGCCTTACTGATGTTCTTCGGAACATTAACATGGTTCTGACATATTATGTTATTCTTTTACTGCATTAGCCTTTTCTTGATCCGATTGCTTCTTCCCATTGAATCCATTATCTTTATTTGAATCTTTTCTTCAAAATGCTTCTGATTCAGCTAATTTAAAAAACAAATCTCTGAAAGATGAATCATTTTGAATGATCAATTACGAATTTTCATTTAAATCGTAAAAATTATTTTATGAACAGTTTTAAGTAATGCTTTTGGTCTGAATTATAGAAAAGTTCTGTAAAAATTCGGAGAGATATAGCCATCGGGCTGAATAACAATAAAGCACCAAAAATATTATTCAAAAATGCTGAACTCCGCATAATGGAACTGTCACTACTTAGTGCATTTATCATTTTGAAATGAAGCACTACTTTTCTGTTAAAACTAATTCAACTAAATATTGTTGAATTGCGTTTGATATACTTGTAGATTAATTAAAGTTAAATGAATTTTTTAATTTCTAAACTAATGAAAATTGAATAATATTATTTATGAATGTTTCTAGTTAATTAACGAGATCATCACTATTTACGTTCCCCGTGATAAGATGATCAGGAAATAATGGAAATTTAGAAATTTGTTTGTTTAAATTCTTTACGACCTCTTTTTAATTTGTTTAAATTCTTTACATATTTTTTTATCATCAAAACCTCATAATTATATGGCATTATTGTACCAATTATTACTTAAGTTATTTTCCAAATAATGGTATGAAATATTTTTAATGGTATGAAACATTTTATGATTTTAACAGCACTTAAAAGCGTTGTACATAATATACATGTTAGACACTAGGCCCTTCGGTGACCAGCCGGTTTGCTGTGGATGGTGATTATATATAATATCAGTTAAATCATTTCGATAAAACATAATGTCGGATAAAAAAGTCACATTTTTTAATTGGCTTTCATTTACTCTCTTCTTTCAGCACATGTAACTTTCCATTGTGACCAACCCTATGACATTATAAAATCTATTAAAAACTGTGTGAGACTCATCTAACTTCTAAATTTCTCAATATTGTAAATTCACTTTTTATTTGCTGTCTAAATTATACAGATATTAAATATAATCCTTTTTTTAGATTAAAACTAGAGAAGAAAATCAAGAAATTAAATATTTACTGAAAAAAATGAAGCACATGTAACTTTCCATTGTGACCAACCCTATGACATTATAAACTCTATTAAAAACTGTGTAAGACTCATCTAACTTCTAAATTTCTCAATATTGTAAATTCACTTTTTATTTGCTGTCTAAATTATACAGATATTAAATATAATCCTTTTTTAGATTAAAACTAGAGAAGAAAATCAAGAAATTAAATATTTACTGAAAAAAATGAAAGCAGTTTGAATTTCAGGACAATAATGTTATTGTTACAATTATTTTTGAAAACTTAATGACAAGAGGTAGAGCTAAACCAATTTATTAACTGAACTCAGAACTGAGAATACAGTTACTGGCAAATCTTCTGATTTATACTAGCAGAGAAAGTTCCAGAATACTCTTCTGGAGACAGTAAGAAAAGTCCAGAACACTTGTCTGGTAAACTAAAGAAATATCCAG